>PVIR01024091.1:0-26298 GCA_004026965.1 Petromus typicus | reverse complement strand
CTGAAAGCAGCTAGAGAAAAGAAAAACAATTATATACAAAGGGAAGCCCATCAGGACCACAGCAGACTTTGCAACCCAAACACTCAGTGCAAGAAGAGCTTTGAGTGAAGTGTTTCAAGACTTAGAAGAAAACAACTTCCAACCCAGACTTCTAACCCATGTATCCTGCATTGGTGTTTTGAAAGATACCCTTCAAAATAGGGGGGCGGGGGGAGATATTTCCATGACAGAGAACATCTGAAAAACTTCACAAATGCAAAACCTGCACTCCAAAACATTCTAAAGAATATCTTGGAGAAAAACAATGAAAGTTACAAACCCATGAGACCCGACAGAATCAATCCACTGGGCCAGACAAGAAACTAATGGGAAAAGGGAAAAAGCAAAGAATAAAAGAGCAAAGAACAGGAAAACATGACAGCACTAAGTCTGTCTATATAAGTCATAACCATTAATGTCAGTGGACTCAATGCACCAATTAAGAGACACATACTGGCAGAATGGATCAAGAAGCAAGATCCTCTAATCTGCTTCATACAAGAAACACACCTAATTGTGCAGTAAAGCCATAAACTGACAGTGAAGAGACAGAAAACAATTCTCCATTTGATAAGAAACTGTAAAAAAGCAAGAGTGGTTATCTTATTTGCAGACAAAATAAATTTCAAGCCAAAACTGATAAAGAGAGACAAAGAAGGTCACTACTTCTCATACAGAAAACAATCCAAGAGAAAGAAATAATAATCTTAAATATTTATGCACCAAATTGTAAGGCTCCTAGTTATATGAAACAAACATTAATAGACATGAAAAGCTAGATAAACACCAATACAATAATAGTAAGGGACTTCAGTATCTCACTGTCACAAAGAGACAGATCTACTAGACAGAAAATCAATAAGGAAATACTTGGGCTAAACCAAACTCTTCAACAAATGGCTTACTAGGTGCCTATAGAGTATTTCACCCAACAAAGTCAGAATTTACATTCTTCTTAGCTGCTCATGGATCATTCTCCAAAATAGACATGTTAGTTCCTCGAACAGGTTTAAGTAAATGCAACGGTAGTGCCTTGAAATTAGAGCTGAATAGCAAAAGAAATTCCAGGATCCCCACAATCACATGGAAATTGAACAACACTCTTGACCAACCAGTGAGTCACAGAAGAAATTAAACAGTTTTTACAATTAAACCATAACCCTAGTAGAACATACAGGAATTTATGGGATACAATGAAAGCAGTTCTATGAGGAAAATTCATAGCAGTGAATGCCTACATCCAGAAAACAGAACAAGCTTAAATAAACAATCTAATGCAAAATCTCAAGGCACTAGAAAAAGAGAAGCAAGACAGACCTAAAGCTCATACTAGGCAAGAAATTGTAAGGATTAGAGCAGAAATTCATGCAATGGAGACTAAGAGAATGATACAAAAAAATCAATGAATCAAAGAGTTGGTTCTTCAAAAGGCTAAACAAAATTGACAGATCCTTAGCCAACCTTATCAAACAAAAGAAGGAAAAGGCTCAAATCCAGGCTATTAGGAATAAAAAGGGGGAAATTACCACAGACCCAGTGGAAGTCTGGAGGATAATAACCAACTACTTTGAAAATTTGTAGTTCAATAAAATGGAAAATGTGGAAAAAGTGGATAGATTTCTAGATACATATGAACTTCCAAAGTTGAATGGAGAAGATATAGACATGTTAAACACCCCAATATCAATCTGTGAAATTGAAAATGTAATAACATACCAGCAAAGCCCTGGTCCAAATGTCTTCACTGCTGAATTCTGCAAAACTTTTAAAGAAGAGTTAATGGCTCTACTTCTCAAACTCTTTAATGAAATTGAAAGGGAAGCAGTACTCACGAATTCATTTCTGGAAGCAACTGTTCCTTTGATTCCAAAAGCAGAGAAAAACACAATCAAAAAGAGAACTACAGGCCAGTCTCCTTAATGAACATTGATTCAGAAATCCCCAGTAGGATACTGGCAAACAGAATACAGAGAATCATCAAGAAGATCATACACCCTGACCAAGTTGGATTCATTGCAGGGATGCAAGGACAGTTCAGCATATGTAAATCAATAAATATAATACATTAGATTAACAGACAAAAACCATACGGTCATCTCAATAGATGCAGAAAAAAGCACTTGACAAAATCCACCACCTATTCATGATCAAAACGCTGCAGAAAACTGGAATAGATGGACTCTATCTCAAACTAATAAAAGCTGTTTATGAGGGGCCAGAGATAGAGCTCAGTGGTTCCAGCACCTGTCTTGCAAGCGCAAGGACCCGGTTCAATCCCCGGTAACCACATAACAATACTGGGTGTGGAGACTCATGCCGAGCAGCAATCAGTACCACATACCACAGTGCCGGGTGTGGTGGCTCACACCTGTAATCCCATCACTTGGGAGGCAGAGGCAGGAGGATTGCTGTGATGTGAGTTGGAGGCTGAGCTCAGGGCCAGCCTGAACCACAAAGTGAGACCCTGTCTCAAAAAAACCTTAAAAAAATAAAAATAAATAAATGCTGTTTATGAGAAACCAACAGCCAGAATCATGTTAAATGGTCAAAAACTGAAGCCTTTCACACTAAGATCAGGATCAAGACAAGGATGTCCATTCTCACTACTGCTGTTCAATATAGTACTGGAAACATTAACCACAGCAATTAGGCAAGAGAAAGAAATAAAAGGAATAAATATAGGAAGGAAGAAGTTAAACTGTCATTATTTGCTGATGACATGATACTCTATATAGAGAACTCAACCAAAAAACTTCGAGACTTATTCGCCATATTTGATAGCATAGCTGGATACAAGGTCCATGCTCAAAGATCAATAGCCTTTGTATACACAACAGATTCACTGAGAGAGAATTTGGGGAGTCAATCCCTTTCACAATCTCCCAAAATGAAATATCTAGGAATCCCCCCAGTCTAACAAAGGACGTGAAAGACCTCTACTCTTAAAATTACAGCACTCTGAAAAAGGAGATAGAAGAAGATATCAGAAAATGGAAAAACACCCCTTGTTTCTGGGTAGGAAGAATCAATATCATTAAAATGGCTATACTCCCCCAACTCCTATTTAGATTCAATGCAATCATGATTGAAATCCCAACAGCATATTTCACAGATCTAGAGAAAAATATTCAAAAATTCATCTAGAACCACAAAAGACTTAGAATAGCGAAAGCAATTCTAAGCAACAAGGACATAGTGAGAGGGGGTATCATAATCCCTGACTTGAAACTATACTACAAAGCCACTGTGATAAAAACTGCATAGTACTGGCAAAGTAACAGACCTGAGGATCAGTGGAGTTGATTAGAAGATCCAGAAACAACTTCAGATACACTGAGTCACCTCATCTTTGACAAAGGAGCCAAAAACCTGAATGGAGGAAAGATACTTTCTTTACAAATGGTGCTGAAACAACTGGACTTAACCTGCCAAAGACTAAAGCTAGACCTATCTCTTTCACTGTGTACCAAGATAAGATCAAAGTGGATTAGAGAACTATATATTAAAACAGAAACACTAAACCTGCTGCAAAACAGGTTAGGTAAAACTTTTGAACATATTGGCTTAGGGAAAGACTTCATGAACAAAACCTCTATAGCATGAGAACTGGCAGAAGAAATCAACAAATGGGATCTCATCTTATTAAAAAGCTTATGCACAGCAAAGGAAACCACCAACAGAGCAAACTATATAGGAAAGCATCTTTACTAGCTGTTTCTCAGACAATGAGCTGCTATCTAGAATATATAAGGAGCTTAAAAAAAATCACCCACCCAGATTTAAAGACCCAATTCAAAATGAGCATCTGAAATAAACAGACACTTTTCAGAGGAAGAAATAAAAACAGCTAAGAAGCATATAAAGAAATGTTCAACATCACTGGTCATTCAAGAGATGCAGATGAAAACAACACTGAGTTTTCATTTCACTCCATAAAGAATGGCTGCTACTTCAGAATTAGCCAGCAGCAAATGTTGATAAGGCTGCGGAGAAAAAGGAACCCTTCTCCACTGTTGGTGGGAATGTAAACTCACACAACTATTATGGAGATCAGTGTGGAGATTCCTCAAAACACTAGGATTAGATGTCTCATCTTACCCTGCTGTTCCTCTGGTAGGTATATACACAAAAGAATTAAATGATTCATATCACAGTGACATATGTGCACCCATGTTTATAGCAGCTCAGTTTGTGATAGCAAAATCTTGGAAATAACCAAAATGTCCATCAACTGGAGATTGGATAAAGAAGATGTGGTTCTTTTATAGAATGGAGTAATACTCTGCCATAAAAATGATAAGATTGAGGCATTTATACTCAAATAGATGTACCTCTAGGATATCCTCATAAGTGAAATAAGTAAGTCACAGATGTGTAAATATTGTATCTTTTCTCTGGTATGAGAAAATGAAGATGTAAATGAGTTCTAGAATATGTAGCAGATATTGTGAAATAGAAGAGTTCAAAAGGAAATGGGGTGTAGGAGTAAGTAACAAGGAGAAAAATAATGTGATGGTGAAAAAAGGAAACAACTTATGTACATAAGGGCATGGGATTGTGGAGTGGGTAGGGGAATGGGAAAAAATGAGAAGTTGTGTCATGTTACTGGTACAAATTCTCAATGTTGAGTGTGATCATATATATATCATACATATATGTGATATATATGTATATATATTACATATATCACACATATATAGTGTATATATATACATATATATGTGTATGTATATATATATATGTATATATGTGTGTATGTGTATATATGTATATGTATATATATATATATACACACACCAATAAAGACTTGAAAAAAAGTAAAGATTAGAAAGAGAGGGAATGTAATGAGTTTGCCATGATTTACCTCTCTCAGATTATTATGGCCTATCTTTGCCATCTAAGTAGAAGAATGTAATAGATTAACCTGTTAACATCCACCAGCCATTTATCTCTATCTCTCGAACTTTGTTTCTTATTACGTCATGGGAATCTATCGCAAAGACTTAAACATATACCTCTAAGAACGTAGTTTAAAATCATCCTTTTTGCCCAGCCCTAGAGCATAACACCAGGGTGTGGGTTATTACTGGTACTGAAATTTTCTCACTCTCAGTCAGATCATTTAAATGTGCAAGTTGTTAAGCATGATACGAAGATGAAAAGGATAGTTTGTGCCTTTAAAGAGCAAGCTTAACTAGAGGAAAAGTGAAGGCCAGAAATACTGGTGCTGAGAATCTAGTTGATAAACACATTATATGCTCTATTGCCTTTACCCTCAAACCTTCCATAGATCCTGGGCTCCTCCTTAGATAGACATGAAGAATTTAGGTCAGTTTACAGCTTTGTTTAAACCTTGGGAGAAGTCACAAAAATTTTGTGAAGTATAAACTATATAGCCAAAAGATTCAGGGGAAGGAAAACAGAGCCAATTTGGGGTAGAATAGCACACAGGAATGTCTCACAGATGGCTGTGTGCAACTGCTTGAGGGGACTGCATATTTGACTTTGAGTTTCCTGAAGACCAACGTGAAAAGAAAAAAACAGTGATGGTTTGTTTTGGTTCTGTTCTCAAGATAAAATTGGATCCGTTGTGAGAAGCCAGTTAGTTCTGCTGTGGAGATGGAGAGCAGATTCTCCAAAAAGTCTACATGAAGAGGGCACTGGTGCAGAGCGGGCATGCACCCAGACCGTGTTCCTACTGCAAAACCTGGAAAGCTGTTGCTATATGTCTATTTGTCATTGTAACCTTCGGTGCAAAGCTATTGCAAAAGTCCATCTTAACAAAACCAGAAGAAAACAAATATTTATGTCCTTAAATAATTCTCTATAAATATTTTTTCTTTTTTATGGTACTGGAGTTCAAACTGAGGGATTCTCTACCACTGAATGACATTTCCAGCTCCTTTGTTTTTTACTTTGAGACAGTCTTGCTAAATTACCCAGACTGGCTGAAACTTGCACTCCTCCTACCTCAGCCTCTTTAGTGGTGGAGATTGTAGGTGTGTGTGCCACAGCACCCAGATAAATATTATTTCTTAATTTTAACTTTGGTGTATTAGAATCAGGGCTCTCACATTGCATTTGGTGAAGATTTTTTACATCTTTCATTGATAACAATTTCTACTCTCTGTTATTTCCCTTGTCATTTAGTTGTTGAACAAACAAAAATCATTTGTCTTAGAGAATTTGCCACATTCAAAATTTGTTGGATTATACGCTAGTCATTTAACTGAGTTTTGAATAATTTTACTCTATTTACATGACAAGTAATTTTACTTAATTCAATTTCAATTTATCTGCCCCCCTCAATTTAGATGCTTTCTTTCTCTTAATGCTTTGGTTCCTTGTTTATTTTGTTTAAGACATTCTTACTTATTTAGCGTCTGATAATGCTCTTGTCTGAAGTCTTCGTGGGTCTGGTTCTGTCACTTGTTGTTCCTGATGACTCTTGTTCATGGGTGCTTGTCTCCTGGCAGATTTTCGCTGTTCTGACTGTGAGTTCCTCTGCGTTCATATTTGTTGGAGTTCTGTCTGAGAGGCTGTTATGAGATTGAGGATGAGGGTTTGTTTCTCTGGGTGATTTCCAGTTCTCTTTGGAAATAAATGATATAAGGTTTTTTGGGCCACATGGCTAGCATCATTTCTAGACACAGCAACCTATGTGTGGCCAGTTATTTTTTTCTTCTGTTTTTGAAAATTATTTTTTTTAATACTTCTTTTAGAGGCAAAATTTCCTGCTTGCCATTGCTGGACAGAGTCGCTGTTCATTTACTATTTTCCTCAAAGTGTAGCTGCTTGTGAATCTGGGCTATGTGTGGGTGGATTTCCAGGCCTGTCCTGCCCTGTGGCTTCAGTGCACTTTCTCTGACTGTGGTCTCTGCTGGTTTGAGGCTAGCCCACTTCCAGAATGGCTCACTATGCTCATGTATTTACACCATGTGTGTGCATTACATTTATGTAGCAAGTACGTTTAAAATGAGTTATCTGTTATGCATATAAAGTGATGCCATAGATATTGTAATATTATATATATATATTTAAAGCATTCTCTATAGCTGGAAAATTTCAGGATCTTTATTCTACCATTTTGCAAAAATAGAAGTCCTTAGTTATCTGGGTCTTCCTTCAGTCTGATTCCAACCCAGCAGGTTTATGTCAGGCCGGACCCCCTGAGCTCCTGTGTTTGAGGGTCCTTTGCATTGCTCTCTGCTGATGTAGAATAAGTTGCTGAGTGTCCCTGTTTTTCTGGTTAGAACTTACTCCTCACCACTACCATGGATATCATCTCCCTCCTGCCAAGCTCTTGCAGCAAAAGGATGGCCACACTCTGAACACAGAGATCTTCCCTGTCTTTTCCAACTCCAGAATTGCTCTTTGATGCCTCTCTGATGTTTCCGACGTTTAGTCTCCTGAGTTTGTAGACTGTTGGAATGGCATTTCTGGGACCTTTAGTTAGCATATTGGCACAGCCCCATCTTCTCCACCACTGGACTCATCTCTGCCACCACTTCCCCTCCCCCTCAGCACCCAACCACAGATATTCTATTGTGGGTTCCAGTCACTGGCTGGACCTCATCCTCCTGTGTTAGCCCTAGGTTGCCAAGGTAACAGCATGGTCAGTGATCAAATCTTGAGCAGGGAAAGAAGTGAAATGTTTTATAAAATGAAAACTATTAATACAAAGCCTTTCTTGAGTAATCCAACCAGAAATCTTTTTCCTTGAATTCTGACAAGTACTTTCAAGGACTCATTCACTTTCTTTGTTTGGTAGTTACTTATGTAAATGCTTTGTCTTCCTTGGGAGAGAATCAGCTGTAGCAGGGTAGGAGGCAATATTGGGATCAGAAGACCTGGATTCAAATTCTGACCATAGGATATTCCAGTTATGTAACTGTGGAAGAACTCTGATGAGTTCTTCCCTGAAAATTGAGGACAATTTTGAATCTTTATAATAAAAATTGGAGGAAGGTGTATTTAAGAACTAGACTTTTTTTTAGATTTTAGCAAAATAATATGGTGCATATAGTATATTATGATGTGATACTAAATGCACCCTGTAATCAAACACCTTCCTTTTTCTGGTAATAAATATGAATATTCAAAGGAAATGGATTAAAATGAAGGTGGTAATTGCACTCACATTTCATTTGTCACCAAATAGGCTACTAAATAACTTTCAGTTTTCAGAGCCTTTTGACTATTGTGATTTCAGGTAAGATTCTGGCCTTTATTACCTACCTCAATGAGGTGCTCCATGTGGTTGATAAGATAACAAATAAAATTCCCTAGCATTGAGTCCAGCACATACATAATAAGTTCAGTAGGTTTTATGTGGAACAAATTTTTATCCACTTAATCAAATGGGTATTTGTTGTGTTGTTCATGTGGAGGGTGGTAATGGGGATTTTTCCGTGAATGATAACACCTTTCACTTTCTTTTCTTTTGGCATATTTTCTTTCTTTCCATCTTTCCTTCTCTTTCTTTTCTCCTTTCCCTCTCTTTCTTTCTTCCTTGTTTCCTTTTTCTCTCTCCCGTCTTTCCTTCCTAGCTTTTCTCTCTTTCTGTCTCTCTCTGCCTGTGTCTCTCTCTTTACTTGAAGGCACCAGGGGCCCTTGGGCCTCACCAAGGACTTTGCACTGCCTGCAGAAGCACTTGAGAGCAGAGTGTTCTGGAGTTTAATAACTGGAAGGGTCCTGCAGAGCAGCTGGCCGTGAATGTGCACGGCTCTAAGATGTCAGTAGTCCAGATTGTCATTCACTCTCTACTTTTATAATTCAGGAAACTGAATAACCAAGCGGAGAAAGATATGAATTGATTGGCTAATGTTTATAGATAGAAGTGGTTTGAATATCACTTGAGAGAAAAGAACCTTTTCATAGATATGTTACGACAAAAAGAAAATGGAAAACTGTGCCACATTTTGAGCTTGTTGGTAAAAATACTTATTTATGATTTTGAATGTGCCCACTCTTGAAATACTGTGCATCTTAAATCATTATTTGCACATCTAACTGGTTGGTAGTTGCAGTACATTTACATATTTCATGCACATTTGAGTTTCAGATCTTGTTCTAGCACTCTGCAGAAGATTCGGGATTAAAAAGAAAGTTTTGTTCTTATGGACCTTACTGAGTGGAGAAGGGAAAATGTCAGTCTGGCAAATCTGCAGACCAGACAGTGTCCAAGTGGCGCAAAGAGTGGCCGAGGTGGAGGATTTTTCTCCAAGTTGATCAGACGCTGTCCAGGGTCTGCAGGCTTTGGTCTCCACTGCCCATCTCATGCCACACATTTGAGTTTAGCAAAACTCACATCTTAGTCCATCCTTGAGTCATGCTGTCTTTCCCTTTGGAACTGTCCCCCCAGAGTTTCTTTTTCTGAGTCACCTCTGCCACCCCTCTTCAGTGGATGAAGTCCCACACACCCTTTTAGATTCAGCTTCCAGTTCCTCTCTTCTAAGCTTTCTTGCATCTTTTGCCCAGTGCCTCAGTGCCATATGCACTAAATGTGCCTTCTAGCATTTACATGGTAGACGACTGGTAAATTTCTTTGCTAAATGTAAGAATCCATTCTTGTTTTGGTTACCAACAATGTGTGATTTGGGAGCAATTTAAAAAATCCAAAAGAACCTCACATTCCTAAGCTATAAATATATTAGTATACAATAATGTTTATCCTACAAGGGTGTTTGAATGTTAAATCAGAAATCCATAATTCAGTGGCTCAAGAATGCATGACTGTGTTAGTTTCCATTTCCTCATTTGCTATAAAATATCCTTTTTTAGTTTAGTTTAATTTTTTAATCTGTA
This sequence comes from Petromus typicus, assembly GCA_004026965.1. NCBI lineage: Eukaryota > Metazoa > Chordata > Mammalia > Rodentia > Petromuridae > Petromus > Petromus typicus. Next base: position 16,452 of record PVIR01024091.1, on the reverse strand, counting down.
CACATTTGTAGAACACATCATGATCACATTCCTGATGGGGAGTTTGTTCATGTGCATATCTTATCTCAGACTTTTGAGGACAAAATGTCAAAATATTAATTAAAATTCTTACTACTATAACAGTAATAACAATAGCTATAACATATTTTACCCCATCTGCCAGATACTGTTCTAAGAGCTTTACTCTTATAAACTTATTAGATCATCACAAGAACCTGATGGAGGAGATGTTATTTCCATCCTAGAGGAGAGGCTATTTAACTTTCCCAAGTCTTCATTAGTAGTAGAACTTGGACTTGAACTCTAGTTTTAGTGTATGATTAACTCCTTATATGGCCTAACTTAATTCCTATGGAAACAACTTGAAATTTTATCTTCCTCTCAAGGAGGAAGGAACTGAAGCTCAGAGAGGGTAAGTGACTGAATCCAGATTAAACAGCTAGTCAGTAGTCTGGTCTAGACTCTATGAAAATTTTAGAGGTGCAGAGCTTTAATTTCTGGATGTGGCCAGTGGTTGAAACCTTGCCTCTCTTAAAATGGAATGTTAAAATATGAGTTAGTACTTTAAAAATAAACTGTTCAAAAAAGAGACCAAGAAAACAATTTGTTTATAACAGCTACTAAAGAAAATACTTCACAGAAATTTAGCCAAGGAGATGAAAGACTCGTATGATGAAAACTATAATTATTGATGAAAGTAATTGAAGAAGATACAAATAGATGGAAAGATAACCTGTGATCATAGACTGGAATAATTAAAATTGTTAAAATGTTGGTGTCACATAAAGAATTTTACAGACAATATAGTTGCTATCAAATTCCAATAAGATTTTTTACAGTAGTAAAAAAAGCTGTTACAAAACTTGTATGGAAACAAAAAATACCTACAGCAGATTTGAGTAAAAAGCACAAAACTTAAGGCATCCCACAATTGGATTTCAAAATGTAACACAAATTTGTAATAATTAAAATAGTATGTTAAATAAAAACAGATGCATAGACCAAGGGAACAGAATAGGGGGCCCAGATCTAAGTATTTATAGTCAATTCATATTTTATAAAGATACAAAGAATGTACAATGGGGAAAGGACAGACCCTTCAGTGCACATTGCTGGGACAACTGGATTCCAAATGCAGAAGAGTGGAATTTCATTTTTTATATGCATGTTTCACACCCTTTACAAAAATCAACTCAAAATGGATTAAACACTTAAATATAAGACCTAAAGGTATAAAACTCCTAGGATTCAGAGGAGGAAAAGTGTATAACATTGCTCTGGGTAATGTTTCAGATATGACTCTAAAAGCACAGGTAAAAAATTATAAAATTAGGCTGAGGATGTAACTCAGTGGTTCCGGCGCCTGTCTTGCAAGCACAAGCTCCGGGGTTCGATCCCCGGTAACCACATACAATATTGGGCATGGAGACTCACACCCAGCAGCAACCAGTACCACATACCACAGTGCCGGGCATGGTGGCTCACGCCTGTCATCCCAGCACTTGGGAGGCAGAGGCAGGAGGATTGCTGTGATGTGAGTTTGAGGCTGAGCTCAGGGCCAGCCTGAACCACAAAGCAAGACCCTGTCTCAAAAACAAAAAGCAAAAAAACAAAACAAAACAAAAAATTATAAAATTAGACTAATGCAGTTGCGTCAAACTAAAAGGAGTGGAGACAGCCCATAGAAGGGAAGAAATATATTCAAACCATGTACCTGGTACAGTTGTCTATCTCAGATAGCTCTATAGCAAGAAGAGAAATAATTTAGTTAAAATGGATGAAGACTTAAATAGACATTTCTTGAAAATGGATTTATAAATGTCCTTCAGGTATATGAAAAAAACGCCCAACCTCAGCAGTTGCAGTCCAGTTGTCATGGGCTAATTACCTCCCACCTGTAAGAACGTCCAATAGGAGAGAGATGATAGACGACGAGTACTGATGAGAATGTGAAGAAAAGGAAACAGTTGTTAATGAGGATGGAAGTTAATACAGCCATTATGCAGAGCAGTGCAGAGGTCCCTCAAAAATTAAAAGCACAAATTACCATGTGATCCCATATTTCCACTCCTGGATATGTATATCCAGAGCAAATAAAGTCAGTGTGCTGACGAGATATCGGTTGGCAGTCTTAAGTTTATGATGGCATTATTCACAGTTGGCAAGATAATCAGCCTGAATGTCTACCACTGAATAAGTGAGGGAAGAACATGTGGAAAGTGATGAAGGACTACTGGGACTCAAAATATATCAAAATCCTGGGTGATATAGATGAGCCTGGAATATATATTCTTCTATGTGGGATAAGACACACGCAAAAATTAGAGAACCTGATCTTGTAAATAGCTTCAGTGAGAATGTGTTAAACTCTTAGAAGAAGAAGGTGGAATAGTGTTTCCCAGGGCCATTGGAAGAAGGGGGAAAATGTGTCGAGAGACATGTTTTAGTTGCACAGGACGGGTAAGTCTAGAGATGTATTGTGCAACATGGTAACTATACTTAGTAACAATATATACATGCATATCTCAGAATATGTTTAATACTCCCACATACTTTTTGTCAGTTAAAAATAAATTAATAAAATATTTTAAAACAAAGCAAAACAATGAGTTGGCCTCAGCCGATAATTTATTGATGACGTATCACGGTCAGCAATAACAGAATGATTCTTTCCCTGGGTAGGTTTAGAAGGTAGAGATCCATCTTTCTGGCTGAAACAATGTCTGTAGTAGGATAAAATGAAAACAGAGCATTGTGTGTTGTTATTTAGGTTATAACGTCTGTAGCTCTCATTTGGCTTTGGGACTGCCTTCCACGGGGCGACCTACGACAGTTCTGCTTCCTGGAGGGGACAGAGGACAGGGAAGGCCCCACGGAGCCGCAGATGGGTTTTCCAGCCTTTGGTGACTATTCCTGATATTTATGTGAACAACAGCATGACTCGGCTGCTCCTTCATCTTGCCGAGTTTTGCCAGAGGTCGCCCTCACAAAAGTTGGAGGAATGGGATGTGCAGGAACTGGGGGCTGGTAAGTTATTTCTTTACTTGACTGTATTTTTTTGAGCCTGAGAAGCCATGGACGAAGCCTGCGCAATTCGTTGTCACAGGAGGTCAGTGAGCCAGACTCCGAGGCTAGGTGTGTAGGGAGGCCAGACAACTTCACGAGCTCTGTGACCTACAGTTGAACCCCAGGCTTGAGGAAAGCTAGAGTTTGTGGAGAAGGGACCAGAAGGAAACAGTTACCTCCCTTCTCCTCTTGAGCCTCATCTCCGTTTCCCAAATCCCATCCTGGTACGTACTGTAGAAGAGAGATACCCTGGGGTGGATGCTGTCACAGAAGAGTGACTTCAGAGGTGATTCAAGGTGATTCTGCTTCTCACCAAACAACCCAGTGTTGTCCTCCCTGGGTCCTGTTGGATGGAGGCCTGCTGACAGCTTGGCAGGTGGCAGACTGCCTAGGGGAGAGAAAGCATAGCCTGGTCTGTTTCCTCTACAGTGTTCACCCACTCTGGACAGTAGTCCTGTTTGACTCCCATAGCCAAGCAGTGAGGAAAAGCCTCTTGGCAGCCATGTTTTAGATTAAGAAAGTGAGGCTCAGAGAGTTGAAGTAAGTTGCTCAAGGTAGACAACTGATTGGCCTCCGAACCTTATGCTCCTAATTTAATTGTCTTCTTGCTAAGGAGAAAATGCATGAAGAGATGGGAATGAAAGGAAACAGTGAATTATCTGACTGCCTAGGGGCAGTCTTGTGTGTACTCGGCATTTTACAGATTGATAATTTGAGGCCCTGCTTGCCTTCATGACTTACTTAGTGCAAGCTGGTTTAGTTGTTGCTCTGTTTTTCTTGACTGAGTGAAAAATGATTCTGGTAGTGTTTACCTCTTCAACAGGTGATAAACTCTATTGTAGAGAAATTATTTCTACTTATTTTCCTCTTCACCCTAGGCCCTGGGACCTAGTGGACTTACTGCATTCACCATCGCTGAGTGGATAAATGGATGGACAGCGATGCTGTGCCAAGTCCAGCATTTGTTCTGCCCTCTTCTATGTTTTGGGACAGGAATTGGCTTTTCTTTGATCACTGGGAATAGAGAAGTGTAATAATCTTGTCCCCCCAGGGAGCTTGACCTCTGGGGACATTTTCAAGGCTGCAGAGAAATGTTGCTGGGACGTCAGGTTGCAGTATTCTCTTCTCACAGCACTTCTTATACTCATCACAGGCGGACAGTCCCTTCTAGGGCGATGTCCCTCTGCCCTAGAAAGCAGGACCCACCCTGGGCTAACTGGGGATATACAAGAGTATCTTGTTAGATACTTACTGTTAGAGAGGTCTGCTGGCTGCTACGAGTGGGCAGTGGAAGTGAACATGTGGTGGAAATGGTCATGTGTGGAAGCCTTCAGTTGGAAAAAGTCCCCAGTTGTGATATTCCTTATCGTGGGCATTGGTTCTATGGTCTGTGCATTGGGATTTTCAAGGCAGTCCAAAAAATAGCAATACTTTCTAAGAGAGAAATGTAGATGTGCTTCTCTGGTATCTAGATAAAATAGTTGAATAGGGTGATATTTTATGGAAGGATATCCATCTCCTAGTTCAGAAAGAATGGACATACACTCACTAATAAACCCATTGAGCCCTAGTTAACATGCAGACTTCAAGGGAAGCTTGCACTGAGAATTTCTGTGCAACTAATTACGTAAATGCCAAGACATGTTGTCTCCCCCCAGACTAAAAGGTCTCTGGGACAATGAGGAGACGATGGCCCCCTGCCCCCTTGTCATGCACATTCATGTCACAGGCTTCAACAGAGAACTTGATGGGAGGAACAGAGGGATGCTTTGATGGCCATGTGCTCAACTGTGCTTCAGGGATTTCCAATTCCTTGGACCTAAGCACCTCTCCTCAAAAATAAATACCATTGGGACCCAATTCTCTAGTGGGCTGTGGATACTTAATTACCTCAACTCAGTGGTCTTCCCACCTTCGGTAGCAAGGCAGATACTTGGAAGCATTAACATTCCTGGAATTGCATTAGGCTGGCCTTTGTAAAGGAGTTGAATACCGCCTCATTAGCTCAGGCTCCCCGGGCATTTGAGTCTCTGACAACAGTTTAATTATGGACATTGTTTACGAATCAGTATTACAAGGACAGATTAGAGGGCTAATCTGAAGATTAACACAATAGCTTGTTTTGGGTCTATTCTTTCAGCCAGTGAATTTAAGCGTTAAACAAACCTGTTTGTGTAGCCCTTGTTCTTTGTAATAAGATGGGGGGGGGGGTCACATTCTCAGGCATGGATACATTTAAAGTTTTCTGCATGTCTTATTCAACTGTACCTGAGGAAGAAATCACAGCTTTTGGAAATATTGAGGTTGGACAACCAAAACATCTGGGAGACTGGCTAACCAAGGCAACTGAATTTAGGAAAGAAACTTTGTCTTGAGCTTTTGTTAGTGCCAGTCAAGACCTCTGTCTGAGAAGCCAGTAGTCTTTTGGGACTCTTGGGAATGTATTTTACAGAAATTTGAAGAAGTGAATAAAAAATTTTCTTTTATACACATTGCTTTTCTTGATCTGTATTGAAGATTCAGTTTTCTTCCATTTGGTGCTTTGAAAACTGCGAGCAGAAAGTATTATAAAAACATTCTAAACTGGGGAGAAAAATGGATCATTCTAGATAGACTCAGGAATTTTAGGATTATTTGTGAGATATTTGCCCGAAAATTTCCTGTGAGTAGGAATTTAGATCAATTAAGGAACTAGCCATGAACATTTAGAGACTTAATCCCTACAGTTTCTCAGATATTGGGGAGTTTGACTTTCCAAAATCAACTTTGTGCCAAAGTGGAAAGTGAGATGGACCTTGGGCAGGACCTGGGCCCCAGGCAGGGGTTGTCTCAAGTATCACGTGGGCTGGGCGGCAGCCTTCGGGAGTTGGCAGAGGAGTCAGGAAGAAGATGCAGCTCCATTTTACAGCTGTAGGTGGGTTCCAGGTCCTCTAGGAGCAGGCTTGAGTGAGAAGGCTGCATCTGTCTGACTTGTCTTGGGGTCAGCGTCCCCAAATCCACTGATTGCCACAGCAAGTGAGTGTGAAAGTCTTTGCTCTTCGCTGTCATTAGTGACCAGTAGTGCTTGACGTAATGTTGGACCCTGACTCACTGCACGGCCTGATTGAGCAGGCCTCAGCAACCTGAGAGCCATCCCAGATTGTTGATAAAGACTATTTTTAGTGGTAGGCTTTATTTTTAAGTTTTTCAAGTGAGCGAATGGTCAACCTACACATAGTAACATTTCCCTGAGGATCTAGCTATCTGATTTCCCTGGAATCCCTGGAAGTTTTGAGGGCAGGGGCCAGTATTTTCACTAGGAAGTAAACTGGGGTCATGACTGTCCCTACAAACCGATGCCGTGCTCCCAAGACCCCAGACTGTGTGGCCTCCCTGCCTCCCCTCTCAGCTCCCTGCTAGGCCCCAGGCTGTCTGCATGGTGGGTGATCCCACAGACAAGGGTTCTTTTCACTCTCACAGTGGGATACTTTGGTGTAGATGTCCTCGAAGTCATTCATACCCTATAGATTAGGATGACTTAAGTTGTCAGGTGGCACTGGGGAGAAAGAGGGTGAGAAAGGGCCAAGGAAAGACACTGGTCTTGCTTGGCATTTGGGCAGAGAGCAGGAGGGGCAGAGGGAACAACGGAGCTCTGTTCCTTACATCGTTGGTGTGAATCGTTGACCCTGGAAAGACAGAAGAAGTGAGCCATCTGAGGCCCAGGGAAGCCTTCGAGCCTCCTGTTAAGAGACTTGTCTATGTTCTAGGTCTCTGGGGCTCTTTTGAGAGGAGGAAAAGAATTCGAGAGTGGAGGTAGGGATTTGGCTCAATGGTTCGGCGCCTGTCTTGTAAGTGCAAGGACCTAGGTTCGATCCCCTGGTTAACCACATACTATACTGGGCGTGAGACTCACCCCAGCAGCAATCAGTACCACATACCACAGTGCCGGGCGTGGTGGCTCACGCCTGTCATCCCAGCACTCCGGAGGCAGAGGCAGGAGGATTGCTGTGATGTGAGTTGGAGGCTGAGCTCAGGGCCAGCCTGAACCACAAAGTGAGACCCTGTCTCAAAAAAAAAAAAAAAAAAAAAAGAATTCGAGAGTGACTATGTGGGAGATCATTCTGCAGACAGTGTGGAGCAGTGTCACGTCCAGGGGCTGCCTAGAAGAAAAAGATAACCATCCCAGCTTCGCCTCTTGAATGACCAAAAGGCAGGTACGAGAGGAAGGAGGGAAACAGACAAGGGCTCGGGTGCCCCTGTCCCTGTGTCCCAGGTTCTTACACCCGTGGAACAGCCACGCAGGCTTTTCTTAATGGCTCTGATTATCCACATTCCTAGCAACACTTTGTCCCACTTAAAATAACGTCCTTCAGAATTCCTTCTTGGATTCAGCCAGTTCTCACCCTGCGGTTCAGCTTTAAAGAAGAATAAATCAACATTTTAAGGCCTGCCTGGATTTATTGTAAACAGTCTCTCTCCACTAGAAATGGCCCACAGTATGATTTGGCCCAGTGCTGGCTTGTTGGCTCCATTTTGGAGACACATTTGCCTTTAAAATAACACAGCCACCAGGAAGTGCACCTCGTTGTTGGCCCTGCGCATGTTTTCTTAGGAGCTTAGAAGGACCTCTGTCTGAGTCACCTTAACTGCTCCTCTGAGTCATTTCTGGGGATGAGAGGATAGGGAGGGGGGAGTACAGAAGGGTCTGGGGAGAATGAAGCCTCATGTCCTTGCTGGCTGTGGTCCTGGGACATGTACTTAGATCTCCCCTGGTCTTGAGGAAACCCCTAGAAGGCAGCTGTCCTGTGAGTCAGGAGGATGCGGACAGATTCTCCACCAGTTGCAAGGGCGTGTTCCATGTGTGTGTCTTTTTCAAGGCCAGTTTCCCAAGACCACCACGCCTGATCCCCTTGAAGGCCGTCCGCCGGGGAGGGGCCTCCTGGGTCCCTCTATGCTTGCTCTCCATGAGGTACACGTGGGTCTGGGCTTCATGGGTCCTTATGGAACTTGTGCCCTGCCTGTCTTCCATCTCTCTGCTTGTGATGAGAAGCTCCAAGCCTGGCTGTTAGCCGCTTGGGAATATTTCTGTTGATTAAAAAATTTTTTAATGTTTGAAGTTTATAGTAATTACATTCATTGTGGGGAGCATGTGCATTCTATACCATATCTTATTTCTTTCTTTGGCCCCCACCACTGTCATCTCTCCCTGCTTCTTCCAACTCTTAGTCTTTTTTCCCATTGGCAAAGCTCTATTTTCATTTTTAAAACTTTCAGTTCTTTTATTTTTTCATCTTTGTCTGCTCAAGAATATTTTAAAAGTATTACTTATCTGGTGAGATTTCCCTCTGGGGACACGTTACTAGTTTTGTGTCCTCTGGGAATTAGAGTAAACATCTTCTTGGCTTTGCCTCTCTATTTGTTAGCTTGATGAATTAGGACCAATTAACTTAAGCTTTCTAGAGCACAGTTTCTCCTCAGGCTACAGTCATGGTAGCTGACTTCACAGAGGTGCTATGAGAGTTGAATGACACTCTCTGTGAAGTGTTTATCAGGGTATCTTGGCATCGTGGGTTAGTCAGTGCTGCTCCTGTGCTGTCTTCATGAACATAGAAGCTAAGAATGTTCCGCTCTTAGGAATCCCAGGGCATTACTTTTTGCGGACTTCCCAGCTGCCGTGAGTGTCTGAGTCTTCAGAACTAGACCTGGCCTCCAGTCCTGCTGGCAGGTGTATCCTGCTGACCTCACACTGATCTGTGCAGGAAGTCTGTTGCTGGCTAAGGTAGAACTTGCTCCCCGTGCTCTGGGCGTCCTGGAGAATGGGTTCCCAGCTCAGCAGCCAGTCTTCAGACAGCTCTTTGGGCCCAGAATCCAAACTGCTGCAGTACTCTGGTTTCTGAAAGTATTTGAATAGTGGCTTCCTTGTGCATTTTTGGACAAATTAAAAGCAATGTACACACAAAACTCTTTGGCCCATGTTCATAGGCTAAGCCAAGATCAAGGTTAAAGGTTAGACATGAAATAGCAAACAGAAGCAAGGCAGACAGGCACTCACATCTGGCTGCTGAGAATGAACAAAACAGATGCCCGGAAAGTCAGGAAGAATTTGTATGTGAGCACAGTTTTATGGATTTACCATTTTGATTCCAGCAGGTCGGAGAAGACGTTCAAAGTGAGGGAGTGCCCCCTTAGGACTGTTGGAGCCCTGGGCACCTGCGCATGGAGCCACACCCTGCCATTCCCACGAGGACTCTAATTCATAGAGCGAAGGAGTCTGGGTTCAGCTGCATTCTTGCGGCTGGAATCAAAAGGGCTTTCTCACTGACCACAGATCACATCCTGGGAATCCTCCCCAGACCGAACATCCCTGAGAATGACCGCAGCCTTGGCCACAGCCCAGGTGGTGCACTAAGAACGGGGGTGGTACAGTTGCACTGTGACAAGGGTTAGAAACCACCAGAGAGGAGGGCTGTTAATTTGGGACAAGTTGAAACCTTCCCTTCTTGTCCAGAAGCAACCTGCTTAATGGCAAATAAGCTAACTCGAACTTTCATATCAAATTCCTTTACTTCTTCAGGACTCAGTTTTGTTTTCGGGGGGCTGTGGATGGGAATGTTGGATTGGATTCAGAGGACAATTTGGGGAACAATTTGCCACAATCCTCACTGTTCCACACTGCCTCCTATTTGGCATGCTTTCTGTGCTCCTTTATATTGCCTTCTGGGCTCCAACAGGGATTTGAACGTGAATTCTCTGGACTGAGACATCTGTAACCTGCCACTGTGCTCATGCCTTAGCTATCTTGAAAATCATGGTTCTGAGAAGAATATTTAGAATAACTGCACAGGCAGGATATCTGAGTGTCTTGGGGGTGGTGGTGCTGGAGCAGCAGCAGGAGGAAAGGGACACAGCCAGAGCTGGGAAGGGGTCCCTGTTGGTGGAGTTCTGTGCCATCCCAAAGCCAAGCACAGTGCCAGAGAAAGTGGGGGAACCTGCCCCACACCCCCAGTGTGTTCTACCACTTGCCTTCTGAGAGTCTTCTCATGAGCTGGCTGGCCCCCTTGTCCCAGGGCCATTTGTCCTTGATAAGGTCCAGAAAGTTGTGACTTCTCCTCTGATGGGAGTGTGAATCTGGCACAGAGAAGAAAGGGAAGAGGAACCCTGGACTTCCTTGGGCCAGTCAAGCCCGTTCGTGCACTTCCGCTTGCATCATGACAGGGAGGGGAAAAGCTCAGTGTCAGCGGAGCTGCAAATCCTGCTTGGGCCACACAGCCTTCTGTCTTTTTTAAAAATTTCCATTCTTAATGACAATGCAGCTGAAAAAAATATTAAGGACTAAGTTGTATCAGTTATACATCTGCAGAGACGGCACCAGTAAAGGAACTCTTCTTCATAGTTGGTGGGAATGTAAACGAGCATGACTACCTATGGAAACCAGAATGAAGATTCCTCAGAAAACTAAATACCATTTGATCCAGCTATTCTCCCTCTAGGTGTCTTCCTGAGAGAGTTAAAGATATCATATTCTGGTGGTGCATGCACACCCATGTTTACAGCAACATAATTCATAATAGCTAAATCTTAAGAGTGGCCTGTATGTCCATGAGCAGATGAATGGATACAGAAAACATGATGTTTGTGTATGTTGGAATGCTACTCTGTTGTAGAAAGGGTAGACTTGAGGCATGTGCAGGAAATGGATGCACCTTGAAACCATCATGTTAAATGAAGGAAATCAGCTTAACTATTGCTTGGAAAACGAAAGCATAAATGAAGAGCAAAATAAAAGATAGATCATAGGAAGAAGGGAGAAAGATTCTCCCCAAGTGGGAAGGGGATCAAGAGACGGAGGGAAGGGAAAGGAATGGAGGAAAAAGGAGTTAAGGTGTGTCATGCACATGGAGTGAAGGAGTCTGGGCTCAGCTGTGTCAGTATTATGTACTGCAAAGATACTGATAAAAAATAAAGGGAATAAACACATAGACATAGAAAAAATAAAAAGACTATCTACACAAATGTTAATATTTATACTTGGTTGTAGGTTCTAGTTTGAGCACAATAGCTTAAAGTTGTACTCCACTAAGAATCCTATAGATAGAAGGAAATTTCATACTTTGGTTGATGCGACATTTCTCTTGACCTTCCCACGGACTAAGCAGTGGATAATTATGTTGACCTGGTAACTTTCCTTTACCAATACCTTTATTTTCAAATGTGGGGCCAAGAGAAAAGGGATGGGAGAGGGTCCTAGCAGGTGGGAGAGAGCGTTATGAGGAGAGAGTAGTATATGATAACAGGCTCCTAGCTCACCATGGCATGTATTATATCCAATGAAACATTCTATTACAAATCTTGAAAGTTTAAGTGACGAACAAACTGTGACTTGTAAACTGAAGACCCTGGAACAAAGTAATGTATGTCCTTGCATCCACCCTCCATTTGTACATGTGAAGTACATTTGTTTTACACACTTCTTTCTGCAGAGAACTCATTGAACTGGAATGGAGGTGATCCATTTGGGAAGTGAACTGTGCTTAGCTGAAAGATAGAGATAACAGACCATTGGTGCTCTAGACTTAGAGAAGACTTCTCTAGAGCAAGGCTGGATGGCGGCCCGGAAGGGTCTAAGAGCCTCAAAGCGAAGACTTGAAAATAAAGGAAACTTTTAACTTCTTAAGAGCAAGTTCCCAAAATGGCTACATTAAAAGTCTATGTAAAAAGGTAAAGATAAAATGACTTCCTTAAAGAGTTAATATGGTGTATAGAAGTGTCTTGTATTTTTGTATATATAGGAGTATATGTTGTCATATTTTTGCATATTTTCATTTTTTGTTGAAGCAATTGATATGGCATTTGGCAACAATTTAGATAGAAATCACAGGATTAAATCTGTGATTAGATCCACAAATATAAATTATATAAATTACATACAAATGTATATTGAGAAGAGTTTTAACTTCTATATGGGTCAAAAGAAATAAAAATATTGTAGTTCTGAAATATTCATGAATTTGATTATTAAGTAGATGTTTTGATTTTAAATAATGTTAATTTCTCTACTCAACACATATTAATCCACTGAGGTGTTTAAAAAAGAAATTGGGGGCCGGGGATACAGCTCAGTGGTTCCAGTGCCTGTCTTGCAAGCGCAAGGACCCGGGTTTGATCCCGGGTAACCACATAACAATACTGGGCATGGAGACTCACCCCAGCAGCAACCAGTACCACGTACCACAGGGAGGGGCGTGGTGGCTCACGCCTGTAATCCCAGCACTTGTGAGCCAGAGGCAGGAGGATTGCTGTGATGTTAGTTTGAGGCTGAGCTCAGGGCCAGCCTGAACCACAAAGCATGACCCTGTCTCAAAAAAAATAAAAAGAGAAATTAGGTCCACAGCCACTGTCAGGTAGGAAAGGATGTAGCCTCAGGTTCTTTTTCGTAGATTTAAAGTGCACATTGGCCCTCCAGGGGCCCTGAAGATCCTACCGGAAGTAATTTGTTTGTGATCCGGTGTTCACCAAATGTATTTCACCACGGAACCCTTTGTACCATGCAAGTATTACCAGTATGTGTAACTATGGTTCTGTGGCTCCCACCTCTGTCTGTCTGTCTTTTTCTACCCCAGGAAATAGTGGAGAGGAGAAATGGGAAAGGGAGGGTCTCAGAGAACCTGAGAGGGTCCTGGTGGGTGTGAGGTTGCACACTGCCACTCTAGGGGACAGCCAGGGGGGAAGAGAAATGTCCAGTCAGGGCACATCTCCTGCTTACTGGAGTGCTAGAGCAGGTTGTCAGGTGTGTGTGTGTGTGTGTGTGTGTGTGTGTGTGTGTGTGTGTGTGTGCTTGTGTTTATATGCGTGCATGCACATTGTCCTTCCCTGCTGAGACATTGATGTATGCAACCCCCTTGCTCCTAAGAGGAGGAAGCTGCCTCCGAGGGGCAGAAGAGGAAATTGTGGGATGGCTCCCAGGGTTCCCTGCAGTGACATGAGCCATGTGACTCATTACCTTGGACCTAACCTCTTTCTGACTGCAGTCTCAGTAAGATAGGTAGTAAGTTCATGGAAAAAGAGAACTTTGGAAACTATTTAAATGCACTGCAGCCCTTTTTGTTTGTGACTTCATGAAAAAAGAAATTAAGGCTTTCAGGTGGTGGGGGGTCCTTTTCCTAACACAGCACAGTCACCATCCTCATGAGAGCCATCAGGGGTTGCCAGGGAGGTGTGACTTCTGGAGGGTGACGTGGGAGGACCACAGATGGCTTGAGAAGTGTGGCTCTGGGAAGAGCCAGGAAGAGGGCTCAGGATGTGGACAAGGACCCCCCCACCCCATCGTGTGGCATTGGCCGAACCTGAGCAGAAGACTGGAGCCCAAGCAAGTCCAGGGCAGAAGTCCTCAAGTGCCATCCATGGAGCATGAATCTCTGCGTCACCTTTGGAAATGACACTGATGAGGGTTCAGAGTCAGAGCTGCTGCCTGAGCGGATTCTGAGTGAACCATGCGTGCGAAGATTACAGATTTTCTACTGCAAATAGTTCTTGAATTTAATTCTCTCGGGAAGTAAACTTGGAGAAATTAAAATACACTTTCCTAAACTCATTGCCCCTCATTGTCCCTCCTTATTAAATGCCGAAGTCTTAAAAATAGTTCCACAACTACACTTGGGAAGGCACGGTGGAGGGTTTCTCCTCTATACATTTCCCGGCCAACCTGTGTTCTGCCCCATTCTTCTCCTGTTCCCTCAGTGGTCCTTGTTTGTCCAGGGCTTTTCAGTCATCGCCTGCTCGAGCCAGGACCTGGCTGGCTCTTATGTCCTCAGGGATCTCTGCCCATTTAAACCCTCTCTACCAGCTCACTCACAAAGAGAATGGTTACCAATCTGTGATTGTTTTCTTCATGATTTTGCTGGAATATCTCCCCTCTGATGTTATTACAGAATCTTATTCTCCTCGTTCTGGAGCTATCTAAGTAGACCTAGCTAGGGACACTTTCCTGTTTTTAATGATAACATTGATGGCACCAGAGAGGCAGATTCTGTCCTGAGAGGATAGTATCATGCATGTCTCAACAAGCAAAGCCATTCTGACAAGAGACACAGGTCAGCAGGCACCAACCGCAAACTCCTCACCTCCAGTCAGTCTCCTTTTTAAAGGTTTTTGCCATTTCTTTCTTTTTTAAAAAAATTGAAATCTTTATTGGTACATTACATATATGCATCATGATTGCATTCAACAATGAGAATTTGTACCAGTATAAGACACAACTTAATTCTCATTTTTTCCCACACCGTGCCACCCCCACCCCCCATATACATAACCTTTGTTTCCTTCCATTTTGTTATAATCTCATTATTTCCTCCCTTCACTCCATTACACTTTGAGTGTTTTCTATTTCACAATCAACAGTCTTATTTGTACTGTGCCACATTGCAGCAGTTCTGGGAAAAGACAGTTTTGCCTCAGTTTCCATATTTGTAAAATGGAAATGATAATGTAATATTACAAAATATAAAAACTCTTTTGTAAAGAAGTGTATGTGGCTGGCTCAAGTATAACTAACTCCAAATGAGTTCATCATTTAAAAGGAAACGTAGAAAGAACAATTTGATAGGAACTGCATTTTCCATGAGCAGCTTGAGGTCACAGTTCATGAAATAGTTCCGCACCACATGGGCCATTTTCTGCTGAATTTGTCAGCTGAAGGGATGGAAAGCACTCTGCTGTGTCAATTCTGCATCTGCTGTTTCTTAGCCCTGCTTTCCCTGGGGCATGAGTGCCTGAGGCAGAAGAGTTAGCAGAGAAAACAGGTGTGCCTGTTCAAAGAGAAAAGTAAGTGTATTTGTGAAAAACGATCACCCAGCACTCCTGCCCCTCTCCAAGAGATATTCACACTCCGGGCATCGCCAGGGATGCCACCTGGTAAGGCCCTGGGTCCTTCACAGACTATCTTTTTTTTTAGAGTTTTTTTTTTTTTTTTTTTTTTTGAGACAGGGTCTTGAGTTGTAGTTCAGGCTGGCCCTGAGCTCAGCCTCAAACTCACATCACACATCACAGCAATCCTCCTGCCTCTGCCTCCCGAGTGCTGGGATTACAGGTGTGAGCCACCACACCCGGCACTGTGGTTTGTGGTACTGGTTGCTGCTGGGCATGAGTCTCCATGCCCAGTATTGTATGTGGTTACCCAGGGATCAAATCTGGGTCCTTGCACTTGCAAGACAGGTACAGGAACCACTGAACTAAGTCCCCGGCCCCCCAGACTTTCTATCTTGTGGTTTTCCAGCTCAGCAGGGGACAATGACCCCCCCCTCCAGGATAAGAGATGCATGCCTGTACACTGTGCTGTGTAGGTGCTGCTTTGGTTTCAGCTGCTTGAGACTTTGGCGGTTAGAATAAGATGACTGTGCTTACCTGGGCACAGGCCGATAAACTTGCAGCGTACTGCTGCTCTTTGGTGGGTGAGGCAGATTGGGAAGACTGTTTAATCTCACACTGAAGTGTTTCTGTAAGAACTGAGGGCTGGAGAGGACACAAGCCAGACCCAAAGACCAGGGCTCTCAAAGGGAAGCTGTTCAGGCAAAGCCCCAAGGCCACATTGAAGGCAGTAGGGTTCTATTTGGACTTAAAACTTTGTGAATTTGGAAATTGGATTTTGTCAGTGTTTAGCTCTTGAGAGCTAGCTCGTGCCCACAAACGTGTAAGAGATGGTACAGACCAAGGTGGTGATAGCTTGTTTGACTTGTACTGAGAAGCTGTCATATTGTGTGGACACTGCTGGCCAGATAGACTGTTTGTGCTAATCTGTAACAGTGAATGCAACTGTCAAGTGTACCAGACATTGATGTGGGCTTCCTTAAGCCTGGGCAGGAAGACTTCAGAGAAAGCTAAAACGCCAAGTGAAGCCTGTGTATTGAGTCTGGTGAGGGAGCTTGTTGGTATTAACAAGGCCGATTTGCCCACCACAGGACCAGAATTCACATCAAGCAGGTGAGATGTCTCAGCCTGGTCAGAGCCCACTCCTGTGTGGTGCTGAAAGTTTGCTGATAATTCAGATGACCTCATTTTCTCTCTGAGTTCTGCTGATATCTTCTCACCGGGTGACAAGTACCCAGTGATTCTGCAGTGTATCCTATGGTTCAGTGGTTGCATTGGCTTCCCTGAGGAAAAAAAGTTTCTATGGTTGGAAAATTCCACCCTTGGTCAGGACCCTCACTGTGTGGGTTCATCGGATTCACGAGTGCTCTGACTATTCAGTACCAACCAATCTTAATGCTAAAGTTTTTCAAGCTTACCTGGTCAAATAATTCTTTCTCTGTGACTATCTACTAGTATCCTGAGAAACTTGGTGTTCTAGGGAATATTCTTTGGGAAATGCCGATACAGGGGGAGCATATTTAGTGTGAAAATCTGAAATCCACA
>PVIR01024090.1:0-26306 GCA_004026965.1 Petromus typicus | reverse complement strand
CATATACATAAAATTTGTTTCCTTACTTTTTTGTTACAATCTCAACATTTTCCCCTTCTTCCTATTTTACATTGAGCATTTTCTATTTCACAATATATAACATACAATGCTAGGACTCATTTATATCTTTATTTTCTCATACCAGAGAAAAGATGCGATATGTACCTATCTGTGCCCTATTTATTTCACTTATGAGGATATCCTCAAGGTATGTCCATTTAAGTAGAAATGATTCAAACTTATCATTTTTTATGGCAGAGTAATACTCCATTCTGTAGAAGAACCAAAGCTTTTTTTATCCAGTCTCCAGTTGATGGACACTTGGGTTGTTTCCAAGATGTAGCAATCACAAATTGGGCTGCTATAAACATGGGTGCACGTATGTCACTGTGATATGAGTCTTTTAATTCTTGTGTGTATATATCTAGCAAGGCAATGGCTGGGTCAAATGGGACCTCCAATCCTAGCTTTTTGAGGATTCTCCAAACTGATCTCCACAGGGGTTGTATCAGTCTACAGTCCCATCAACAGTGGAGAAGGTTTCCTTCTTCTCCTCAGCCTCACCAACATTTGCTGTTGACTGATTCTGAAATGGCAGCCATTCTATGTGGAGTGAAATAAAATCTCAATGTTGTTTTCATCTGTATCTCTCGAATGACTAATGATGTTGATCATTTCTTCATATGCTTCTTAGCTGCTCTTACTTCTTCCTCTGAAAAATATCTGTTCATTTCAGATGCCCATTTTAATTAACAGACTTAAGGACAAAAATCATATGGTCACTTCAATTGATGCAGAAAGAGTGTTTGACAAAATACAACACCCGTTTATGTTCAAAACTCTACAGAAGATCAGAAGAGATGGTCTGTATCTCAAACTAATAAAAGATATCTACGAGAAACCTTCAGCCAGTATCATACTAAATGATCAAAAATTTAAACCTTTCACACTAAGATCAGGAATAAGACAAGAGTGTCCTCTCTCACCACTTCTGTTCAATATAGTTCTGGAAATATTAGCCATAGCAATTAGGCAAGAGAAAGAAATAAAAGGAATAAAGATTGGAAAAGAAGAAGTTAAATTGTCATTATTTGCTGATGACATGATACTCTATCTAGAGGATCCTAAAAACTCAATTATAAAACTGCTGGACCTAATCTCCAATTTTAGCCATGTAGCTGGTTACAAGGTCAACGTTCAAAAATCAATAGCCTTCATATACACAAACAGTAGTCCCACTGAAATAGAAACTGGAGAGTCAGTCCCTTTCACTATAGCACCCCAAAAAATAAAATACCTAGGAATCAATCTAATAAAGGAGGTGAAATACCTCTACTCTCAAAACTATAGCATTCTGAAAAAGGAGATAGAAGATGATATCAAAAAACGGAAAGACATACCTTGCTTCTGGGTAGGAAGAACCAATATTGTCAAAATGGCTATACTCCAAAAACTACTCTGTACATTCAATGCAATCCTGATTGAAATCCCAACAGAATATTTAACAGATCTAGAGAAAAAAATTCAAACTTTCATCTGGAACCACAAAAGACCTAGAATAGCAAAAGCAATTCTAAGCACCAGGGACATGGTGGGGGGTATCACAACTCCGAACCTGAAACTATACTATAAAGCCACTGTGATAAAAACTCTGTGGTACTGGCAAAGTAACAGACCCGAGGATCAATGGAGTAGACTAGAAGATCCAGAAACTACTCCAGATACACTGAGCCACCTCATCTTTGACAAAGGTGCCAAAAATCCTCAATGGAGGAAAGATAGCCTCTTTAACAAATGGTGCTGGAAAAACTGGGCTTTAATTTGCCAAAGACTAAAACTAGATCTAACTCTTTCACCGTGTACCAAGCTAAAGTCAAAGTGGATAAGAGACCTAAATATTAAAACAGACACTCTAAATCTACTGCAAAACAGGTTAGGTAAAACTCTTGAAGACATTGGCTTAGGGAAAGACTTCATGAACAAAACTATTGCACAAGAATTGGCTGAGGAAATCAACAAATGAGACCTCATTCTTTTAAAGAGCTTCTGCACAGCAAAGGAAACCACCAACAGTGCAAACAGGCAACCAACAATATGGGAAAAAATCTTTACCAGCTGTTCCTCAGATAAAGGGCTACTATCTAGAATACATAAAGAGCTCAAAAAAAATCTGTCCACCCAAATTTAATGACCCAATTCAAGGCTTCATTTTTTACTCCAAAGGCTTAGCTCCTGTCTTGAAACTTCTAGGCTATTCCAATGCTTCCTATATATTTATGGGCCACTGTAGATCTTATTTTTATTAGTTGAATCCAAGCAACCAGAGAACACATATCGTGCATACAAGTCCTGACACAAATACAATGATTCCAAGTAGGAAGAACTTTAAAAATCATTCAGATAATCTCTTGATACTTAAAATTTCAGTCCAGTGTATGAAATACAGAAGAATACAAACCAGAATACAGGTAAATCTCAACTTATCACAACCAGTCCCCCTCTTTATGATTTTGCAGTTTCCCTAAAAAATCTCCAAAACTCTGAGAAGCAGAATCTGAAAGATTTCAAAAAGTGTGGAAAATGGGGAAAAGAGATCTAAGTGGTACCTTTGCATTAAGTTCTAGTTTCCTGTGAGTTCAATGGCACATGGAAAAATAATTAGTAATTAGGTAAAAATAAGGCTTAGAGAAGAAGCTGAGTTTGGGCCTGATCCATGTTACTCTGGGTAGCCAAAACATCTGACTTAAGATTGTCACACCTTTATTCCCCTAGACCCAAGCTTACCACACCTTTCATTCCATACGTTCCAAAAGACCTGGCAAAGCAGTGAAGACACTAGTAATAGTTATTGAGAAGTTATCAATAGGCCTTGAGAAATTATGAAGATGAAGATCACATAAGGCAGGGCAAATATCATCAAAGGTCCTTGAAAAATTATGTAGTTCCTGGTGTATTTCTTCCCTGAAGCATCACAGTATGTGTGGGACCACCGGAGTTCCTGTTGCTACCAGAGGTGAAGATAAGAGTTAAGTCCCCGAGTCCATTTGCAGACAGGAAAGCTTGGCCCAGTCATAGTATAATCGTGCCATTATTTCTCCCAAATAGGATTGTTCTGACAAAAGAAGAGTTACATGTGGTTAATAAAGAGGCAGGGACAATGAGGGTATTCATATTATCACCCAAATGTCACAAAGCTGACAGCTTTCAAAACTCTGGCAGATCAGCCAATCCTGGGTAAACTAATTGTCTTGAATGTTTTAAGTGACTGACAGTTCTTATGTAGTATTTATTTAGATGTCCATTAAAGAATGAAGAAAATAAGAAGGTGTATCTACTTTCAACAGAAGGAATTGGTAAGAGACCATTTCTGATATATTTCTGACTGCTAAGATTTTACTATGTTTTGAATATTAACAATTTATGACTAATCTGTGGCCCACAAGGTCCATGGAGAAGTTAGGAAATTCAATGAACACAGATCATCCAACAATCTTCCTTTCATGGTGCTGCCTAGAATGCTCTGTACTTTGTACCACTGTTTCAAAGAGTTCATCCACCAAATAAGATGACTACTTGTACTTTTTAGAAATCCATCCACATCCATGAAGTAGAAGACTAATAATATATGTAATTCACAATATTGAACAAAAAAGTAGAATGAAATTTTTTCAAATACAAATCTATATGTTAATAACATTTTCCTGTGATTTACTTTTATATTTATTTAGTTCCTTATTGACATTTCATTTTTCTTTCATAGGAACATTTCCCTCAATAATCTATCCATTCCTTCAATTTTATGGATAGAATATAGCAATCCACAACTTTCCTCTTCAGCAGTGAGTGATGACTACCATTATATCTGTCAATTAACAAAGGTGTAAGACTGGGTTTATTTGGAAAGACAATCTGATCTAATAATGATACTTTACTAATTAATGTGGAATAATAGTAAATGACTCACTCAAACTTAAGAATCCTAGAGGTGAAAGATATCTTCATACAAGTGAATCCTCTGTGTTAAAATAAACAAAGAGGAGAAGCTGCCAGTAGATCATCAACCAGCTCTGCATTCAAGGGTTTGAGCTCCCAAGCTGATATCTACAAGTGTTGAAATTTCTAACTGGTCAAGGTTCCGTACAACACTTTGCTCAAAGTCTACTGAGTTGTAATGTGACTCCACCCTTGCCCAGCTTTTGTTTACTTGCTCCCCTCTGCTCACTGACTCCCAATTTTCTGCATAGTGACTTCATCCACTTCATTTCACTACTGGTGGATTCTGTTGGACTCTTCATCCGCCCTTCAGTCTTGACCATGCCTGTGTTTCTTTAGGGTGCTTAAGTTTGTCTGATACGTGTGGATACTTTGAGATTAGAAAAATGAGATGACCATTTGCGCAGTGCTCATGGAGACTCTTCTATCTTTTGTAGTTCTAGTGAACTTTATAAAACTTTGGACAAAACTGATAATTATTTTTATTAGAACAAAAACTAGACTAATAATGAGCCACACAATGAGCAAGAGAGTGTAATGTGATTTTCTTGTTTGAATGTGAGTATTCCAGTTTTATTATTTTCCTTATTAGTTGACTTAGCTGGATGTTTATTCCACGTTGCGTTCCATGCATCACTGAAAGACATTTCAGACTTTTTGAATGTTAAACATTTCTGTGAATTACTTACAATTCAGCCTTATTTACTAGGTCTGAAGTTAAAGAAACAAAACATGAAGAACATTTCAGAGAATGTGGGAGAATTATAACAGCAGAATAGCAATAGCCTCGACCACCCATATAATGAGACTTCAATTTCCTGAAAATGTGGCATAACACATGTGTCAGTGTCAACCCAAGGCTCGGATCTAATTAGGGCGCATTCAACCATTCTGATTATGTGTTTCTTGTTTGGTGACAAATTTGTTCATTTTGCAGCAACATTTCTTTGAACGTCCAACAATTTGTTTCTCAGCCTGAAGCAGATTTTAAAAATATACAATTCCGTAGGGTGATGAAGAAGAGCATTCCTCAGTAAATAACCGTTGATGTATCCTCTGCTCTTTGACTCTGTAGATGAAATGCCCAAGCCGCATAACAAATTAATGAATTCAATCAATTAATATTTTAGATGCTAATTTGGCTTCTTCATTGAAGACAATTGATTAGTGGAACTTCCAGCTGATTTGATTTAACTGAGTACATCAGTTGTGTTTACAGACTGCTTCTGATTCTCAGGACTAAACGCACCAGGGAAGCAATCTTGAACAGTCAAAACACACCAGATGCCTATTCCTGGTGTTGTCTTAGGTGCCTGGGTGACCCAAGCAAAATAAGTTGACATTATAGAGATAAGTTCTAGCCTTTTTGGAAGTCTTTCTAATTATATATGTGAGGAAGAAAGAAAAAAGACTATTGGTTTAGCAATTAATATTAGGATTTTTGTTAGATAAGAAACTATATTATTTTTCCCTTTATTGATTTTATGGGTGCATTTTAGGTATACATTATGATCATGTTCAATGTTGAAAATTTGTACTTGTATGTGATGTATCTTGATTCTCAGTTTTCTCATTTCCCTGCCCTCCCTACCACTCCTAATCCCTTGTATACTTAGGCTTATTTCTATTTTTTTGTTTGTTTTGTTTTGGTTTTTACAATCAACATTTTTTTCTTTTCCTTCTTCGCTTTACCCTGCTTCCTCTATTCCCCTTTCATTTTGAACATTCTCTTTATATTTCATAACACCTAAGATACATTCCAGAACTCATTTACACCTTCAGTTTCTCATACTAGAGAAATGATGTGGTATTTACACATCTGTGTTCTATTTATTTCACTTATATGTATGGCCCTACGTTGCATTAATATAAGTATAAATGTCCCAAATATTATTATTATTATTGTTATTGGCTGAGTGATATTCCATTTTATAAAAAATCCACAACTTGTTTATATAGCCTTATTTTATGGGCATTTGGGTATTTCCAAGATTTAGCTATTACAAACTATGCTGCTATTAATATGGCTACACATACAATGTTTTGGTATGATGCTTTTAGTTATTTTGTGTGTATACCTAACAGGGAAATAGCAGGGTCAAACGGAACCTTTAATCCTAGTTTTTTGACAATCTCCACACTGCTTTCCTCAAATGTTGCAAGAGTCTACATTATTACCAGGAAATAACAAAAAAATTCATCTGAAATCAGAAGAGATCTAGAATAGCAAAAGCAATTCAAGGCAACAGACATCACAGAGGATACCACAGTCCCTAACTTGAAACTATTGTAGAAGTTCACAGTGACTAAAACAACTGGTACTGGCAAAGAAACAGACCTGGGGATCAATACAACAGACTAGAATATGAAGAAACAACTGCAGAAACACTAAACCACCTCATTTTTGACAAAGGAGTCAAATACGATCAAAGGAAGAAAGCCTTTTTAATAAATTGTGCTGGAAACACCACATTTCAACCTGCCAAAAATTAAAACTACATATGCACCTTTCACTATGTGCTAAACTGAAATCAAAGTGGATTAAAGATGTAAATATTAAAACATAAACACTAAACTTGCTGCAAGATAGGTTAGGTAGAACTCTTGGAGACACTGGCATAGGGAAAGACTCAGTAGCATGAAAACTAACAGAAAGAGTCAACAGCTGGGAATCTCATCTTATTAAAAGCTTCTACATAACAAGATAATCTACCCATAGAGCAAACAAACAACCTGTGATTTGGGAAAAAATTTTTACCAGCTGTTACTCAGACAAGAGTCTACTAACTATCTAGAACATATAAAGAACATATAAAGGCTCACAAATTTAAAGACCCATCTGAAAAGTAGACATCTGAAAGAAACAGACATTTTTCAGATGAAGAAATAAAAACAACAAAGAAACATGAAAAAATGTTCCACATCATTGGTCATTCAAGAGATCTAGATGAAAATTAACAATATTGTAAAGGATATAGAACAATGACTGGTTGCTAAAAGCAGAGTTTCATGCTTTTACATTATAGCACTAACAATTCTAAAGACAGAGAAAAAGCGATCAGTCTACTTGCAAAATTCTTTGTGAGGGATAGTTTAGCTTGGATATTATTCAGATGTTTTAAAATAAATGCAACTGGCATCTTATTTTCTTTTATGTATCTGTGTATACTTTATCTAGTTGCATTTAAGTTGCTATTTTTGCTGACGTTTTGGACCTTATTATTTGGATTTGTATTATTTTTCTCTCTTCCCCAGTGCTTCCAACACTTTGTTAATTAGTATTTCTTACTGTTTTCATTAATGTGAGGTTTTCTCCTTTCTCAGGTCTTTAACAATGAAACTAAGTGAAATCAGCTTGTTTAATGGCTGATGGTCCCCTCCAAACACCTATGTAGCACAAAACATGTTTCTGTTCTTAATCAGTCAAATAGGTGATATTATTACACCTTGTCCAAGGACCAATTGGAGTATATACTAAAAATACTGTTTTTTTCATGTGGACCCAATGTTTTTCTCTGGCTCACATGAATGTTTACTAAAATCAAATCTCACAGGCATCAGTAAAACATCTAAAAAAAGAAATCCAAAAGTTAAAATGACATGGTAGAGATATCTAGCTGCAATGTCCAGAGAAATCTGAAACCAGTGAGACTGATGTAGTTTTTGTCTCAGACACAGCTGGTACTCTGTGAGGCTGGAGCCATCACTTCCTACAGGCTGGGGAAATGCATCAGTAGACAGACAGGGATGTTTATTATTCCCAGTAAGTGCTCTGAGTCTGACAATTCTTCTTAGTTGAATGTATGAATTTCATTTCATAACAGCAATAAGATACTCCAGGCTGTGCATTTGTTAGGGATTATTGCACTTCTTGGGTGGTTTAAGTCATTTTGCCTTTAGTCTTATGCCATATAACATGACCCAAGGCACCTTATAAATAGCAGAGCAATGCATTGCCTGTCATGTGTTATAGCTTGAATAGCCTTGTAAAGGGACATGGATTATAGAGGTATGATAATAACTATAAAACAGAAGTAGTAATTTAAGTGCCTATGTTGGATAATCTGTGTGATTAGTATTTTTTTTTTATTTTGGTCTTTTGTGTTTCATTCTACTTTGAATTCTCATTTACTGAAATCGCTGCTCAACAATATGATGTGCTAATGAGGTTGAAGGTAATTCAAGATCTAATCTCATATTTCAAACCTTCTCATTGTTGTGTTTACCAATTAGCTGTCAGAGGTTAGGTTGGAATTAGCTGACTCACACAGAAGCAGCAGCATCATTGGCTTAGAGATCACAGGTAATCCTCATTAGTTACAGCCAGGCCTCTAAGAAGTGAATCTTTTAAATGACATGCAGCCTAATAGAACAAAAAGAACACCTTACTGTGTCAATCTCACAATGGGAGGAGCAATTGATTATGTCTTCTATTTCAAGGTAAAGTTATAAATCTGTGATGTACAACATTAGGGCTAATAAGATTTTGACAGCTTGTAAAGTCAGTTTTTATATGTCAAATTTTTCTTTTGTTTGGTGGTTTCATTCAGATATTTTGACATGAAAGTTTTCAAGTGTAACCACATCTTATTTGTTTTCAATAATTTATTATGAGAGGAATAAAAAGGACAATTTTAATTGTCAAAATAGTGAAGTTTGATGACAGAAAAGAAACCATAGGTGGTATAAGGACTGTAAGTTCACAGTCTTTTTTAGAATAAAAGATTTTCACAGAGTAAACAAGTTTAACATGTAACATTTTACCCATCAAGTCAATGGAAAAACTGTTAGAGTTCCCTTTTCAAGGATAAACTTGTGGTTGTTATGTGTACCACTCTCTTGTTGTATTACAGCCATACTATGCAAAAGTTATGGATGATAACCCACCACCACATAACCTGGTGCTTAGCCCCCCACTAGTGTCTTATTGTCACTCTTTTCATTATCAGGTACTCATTTCCAGACTGTGTTAACTTTGTGTCATCATGGCCAAACTACTTGACACACACGATTTAAAGGATAAAATACATTCTGGCTAATGGCTTCAGGATATTAGTCCATGGCGGACTCCAACACAGAAACATCATAGCTGAAGGCCAGAGTGAGGTAAACCTAATTACTTCCTAGAAGCAAGGGAATAGAACAAGCACTAAGCCTAAGAAGAAGATAAAAATCAGAATCTTGATGTTCATGCCCCATGATCCACTTCGTCAAACCTAAAAGTGTACTTGCCTAATCTCCTAGAAGTGTGTCAGAATGATCAAGTTGATAATCAAGATCAACCATAACAAATATTTTCTTTTCATATTGCACTAAGTAGTATGATTATGTTATAAAGCTACTTAATCATAACATTGATTACAACCTTGCCAAAGCAAACTTTTACTCATGCATAAGCTCTTACTCTAGAATTTTGGGTGTTTTTTTTTTTTTTTAATGTAATGGATTTTGACTGTTGAATAGCTACTTTTAGAATTTTTTCAAGGCATATCAAAACATACTTTTTTTATAATCCTTTGACAGTGCTGAATGTCTTGCCTTTTATGCCAACACAGACACAAAAAAATACCATTCAGCTTCTGAGTCTAACTTTCTTTGAAAAGCAACACTCAACATTGCACTTTTCTTCAGTCACTTGTAATACTGGACAGGAGATTCTACAAAGAACATTGCTAATTGTAACCTATATGCTTAATGGTGAAATTCTGGAGTGACTGCCGAATTTTCTGAAAACCAGTTTATAGATTAAATTCTTCCATGCTTCATTCAATGAAAGGAGAAGAAAGACTGATAGCCTTGACAATAGTTTCCATTTAAATTCATGTAATAGATCTAATACGGCACTTTATAGGGCTTTGCAGTGATGTTCATTTTATTTTATCAAGATAGGAGCAGCTACTTTTTAACAAAAAATAAGATTTAAGCAATATAATAGAAAGAGCAAGCACCTTGGTATTAATTTTTATATTTCACCCTAACAATATGTAGACCATAATGCACATTGTTTAAGATTACATTTTGTTTCTTTTTTGTATATTGCAAAGAGATGCCTAGTGAGACTTAAATCAGGCACAGTCTCATTTGTAACTACAATGTATCTGCCAAGACAAATGCTATTCCTTCAACACCGAGATAAAATCAGTGATTGATTAATTAAGTTTCCTTTTATAGATTCCTTCAACGTCAGTTTAAATGCTTCTTGTTTTCTCTCATCAAAGTTTTCATAGCTTATCATAGCTCACAATGATTGCTTCTGTCTATTTTTTATTTGGTAATAATCAATGATTAGATAATTGTTACCTATTACTTATATATTAATTAACTTCACTTTCACATTGAGCTACTTTTAATATTTTAACATGATTTTTAAATACTTTCTATCACTTTAACCAGTGGGATAGAATCTTACTAATAGTAGAATTACTTTTCTGTGCCCTCGAATTTTGCATTTCCTCAGTAGTTTGCATAGATATACACACAAAACAAAAACACAAATGTACAACTTTATCCAATAAGTACATGGCTTTTTAATTATTTCCAGCACCCAAGATACCTGATTATAATGGGGGAGTAGTAAATGTTCAAAAAACTATGGGTCAGTTACAGAATCTCCTCTTTTTAAAACTAAGCACCAATGAAGTACACAGGAATATGATTCATCATTACAGTCTCCCTTTAGAAGCTGTGCAATGATAACCAAAGTCGTGTATATATAAAGTTGTCTATATATATGACTTTATATATGTTTTGTGTGTGTGTGTGTGTGTGTGTGTGTGTGTGTGTGTGTATTTGAATGCTTAGAAAAGATGCGAAAGACTGAAGAACAGAGGTGTTGGAAGTGTAAAATGGATTAACATCAAAGTCCCCTGGGGAATATCTGAAACCTAAAATGATTCTGACTGACAAGTGCTATTCAGAGAACATTCAAAGCCCTGCATTGCATTTTGGGCTGTGTCTCTTCCAGAGCTGTGAGAGGCCAGATGTGGCAGGTAGAGATGTGGGGAGGAAAAACCCTGTGTGAACTTTGGAGAATGTAGACTCTAAGTGTGCTGATGCTCAGGAGATGGGGAAGGTGAGGCATTTCTTTGTAAGCCATGAAAGACAGTCTGTTTCGTATACAGACAGAGAAACAAGCCACTAAAGTATTTGATCAGAAAGCTGGTGAGAAAAACTCTTTACATGACATCTTGCTTACATATCTCAATCACTCAAGTGTACAGTATTATTGAATATTCTTCTTAGGGACTCAAAAGATTAAGTACTGCACATAACTTATGTTTCTGCCACGACCCTGTAGATTATTAAAAAATAGTTCAAAATGCATTGGTCATTTTCTTTAGCAGTAGAAAATAACACTACAGAACACAAACTACATTATTATTCCAGAAAGTTTCAAGCATATAATTTCAAATTTATAACATTTTTGGAAGCAGTCTATTTTGTTTTCAGCATTGAATCCAGGTCATTTCCAAAAATTCACAGGCAAATTCAGTGATAACTCAGATATGTATACCCTGAATGCAATTCCTTAGAATAAAGACAGCAGGAAAAGAAGTGAGAACTAAGATTTTGTAATTAGAATAGGTCAAGTGAAGGTTTTGGGTCATAATCGCATGGTGGAAATCTGCAATGTGACCTCACTTCTCACTCAGGGTTAAAATTATAATGCAGAGATTTTTTAGATTGACTGAAAAGTAATAGCAGATATTTGAATCTACTTTCCAAAACTTAGAGAAACATAATGAAACAAAAAAGCCACTTAACCTTACTGTCTTTATTGTGATGTATTTAAATCTGTGTCAAAATCGTGTGTACAAAGGTGAATTTGATCTTTCTGGGAAAATAAAAAAAAATTGCAGAATCAAATCATCCCAATAGGATATTTCTACTTTTCCTGTACTAACTGCAGAAATTAGATGTATTATTTTATAAATGTTGGAAGATAGTGTAAAATACCATTGCTACTGCTAACTGGAAATCATGGAATCTTATTTCATTTCTGAATAGACTTGACATCTGCTAAAATACAGGAAACTCAGCTCAAAACTTGTATACATTATTGAAAACATTAAACAACTGAGGTGAAGAATATTTATTGGGTGTCTATGGTAGTCTAGGTAAAGAGATGGAAGACAAGAAAAAATAAAAAGTTTTAACCATGATTGATGAAATTCACACTCTGTAATTATTTATCTAAATCAACCAAGTTGCATCTGTCATGTTCTGCTTATTACTGGGAAAAATTTTTTTTGATATATTTCTCCCCAAAGTTTTTATCACACTGAAATAAATAGTACATGACAGGAGTAGCCTGCAGAGCCAGGACTCAAATCCTAGCTGCTTCTATATACTGATATTGACACACACACAGCATTGGAATGTCCTTATTCCTAATATCTCAGATAACTATTTTTATCTGTTTTAAAATATAAACAGAGAAAGATTTTTTCATGCTGTTATAAGTTGAAGTGAGATGTCACAGAGGAGGAGCTTACCATGTTAGTTAGGATGTGATGAAAGGCATTGTGGGTAGCCACTGTTTCTTCTCTCTGTATCAGTGCAAAGACTGGCATTGTGCAATAATGCAACTGAAACTCTTTGAAGGTATATTATTATTTTTGAGACTCTGACTGCTAAAACTTTTGGAGTCTGAAGTTATCCAAGAATAAAAGTTGCCCATGATCTTAAAAATAGACATAATTCTATATGTAATATAATCTGAGATTTATAAAAATAGACATCTTTACTGCCACGCTTTGTAATTTTTCCTAAACAGTTCATGATTACATATATTTTGAACATAAATATTTCTTTAATGACAGTTCATTTTCCAAATATACATATCAATAAGTTAGTAGTATAAAAATTTATTAACTTTAAAAAAATTTATCTCATTAATTTTCTATATAAAAATTATTTTTGGATCCCTTCAGCACATAAATTGTCTTATTCATCTTTATTTTCACAGTACACAGAAAAGTAATTATCTGGAATTGGATAGATTTGTATGTGGGACTTATGTAAGTCTGTACATGGATGCCAGGCATGCTAGGAAGTGTGAAGTTGCTATTTGTGTTGATGGTAGGGAAAGATTATTGAACTTTAATCAAATTAAAATTCTAGGCAAGGAGAAAATACTGAAAAATACTTTTTTATATCTCATTATTTTCTATCTCTCCCTACAGCTGTGATATCACATATCATTTTAACCTGACTGGTGCTTATGTCTGCCATTTTAAAGAGGATTAATTTGAATTATTCATGTTGAGGATGAGGAGAGAATTCTTGTTCAGGCCCAGAGCAGATGACTTCTTTCCACAGTGGACATCACCCTGCCTTGCAGCAACTTCCCAGAGGTTTCCGAAGTTCATTTCCTCCAGGGGAAACAACAAGAACAAACAGAACTGCAGAATACAAGAAACCAAACAGGTGAGTTATTACCTAACCACAGATACTACCTGTGGATCAAACCTGAGACTGCAGAAAATACTTGGTCTTAAAATTTTATGTAGAACTTTGCAAGGAAAAAATTCAAAACAGTATAGGTACTTATTTATCTGTGAAAATTGTTTTTGTGACAAGACTACAATCCAAACATTCCCTTTTTAAATAGGGTTACATTTCCACCGGAGGCTATCATGTGATGTTTGCTTTGCATCTTTTAAACTGTTCATGAATTTCTCACCAACACTCTTTATGTTGGAAATTACATTTCAAAGAAACAAAACTTAGGTTTACAAACTTATGCTTTCTGGATATGGTTGAAGGGAAGTAAGCAGTGTGATAAATTTTCTTCACTGAAAGTTTAGTAAAAGGAATATGGAAACCTGAAAAAAGAGAATAATATAGACACTTTTAAGAATTTAAATTATTACAATTTCATAGTTATAAAGTTTATATAGAAAAGAATTACTATTAGCATTTGAATATATAAAATCAGAAAAATTAATCTCAACATTTTTTCTGTTATGGAGTATTACTAATTTAATGAAAACAAAAAGAAGAAAATATAACACTACAGTTTGGTTAGAAATAAACTCTACCAGAAAATAATGACTAGATAGATTTACCAAAAAGTCCAGAAAATAAAGAAAATGGCAAAGAACAAGATTCAATAAAAAGCTGAAGTAATTAGATGTCAATATGAAAATAACAACTAATCATAAAAATATTCTAGTTTTTAAGTAGAGAAATAATTTTGAATGGTTAAAATCATTAGCAAGAGATGGTAAGTAGATACATAAATAGATGTACATTGGAAACTAGAGAAGCTAGTTATAGAGAAGGAAGATAAGAAACGAACACCCACCAAACTTGCAGGAAAATATCAATGTCTTTTAAATCATGGCTTTCAAGAAAATTACTGTCATTAAAATTGGACACAAAGAAGTTGTCATGAAGGGCAAGGCAGGTAAGCACTATGGAAACAGAAGTAGAACTAACATTTTGGCTTAAGAATGGGCCTCCAGCATATGGACAGAACCTACTGTGTATGGCACAAATCTTTACTATGGTCTCCAGCCAGTTTAACAGGTAGATAGGGGTCAAAGCAATTCTCATGAGCCTCTTGAAAATAATGACATTCAATTTTAATAAAAATGTTTTCCACATATATATAGTTTGTTCATTACACCCATGAGTGACCTGGATATATATATATATATATATATATATATATATATATATATATATAGTATGTGTATATAATATGTATATGGTATGTGTCTGTTATAAAAGAAGGTGGACAAAAGTAAAAGAAATATTACTGACTCTAAAAGTGGCAACTGACAGTATCAAGATTCCTGGGCAGGAAAATGTACTGATGTAGAGTCTAGTAATGAAGGATGTTAATGTTTTTTTCTTTTATTTTCTTTAATTATAGAGAATCGAGGCTTATAAAACTGCTTCAGAAGTTTTGGAGATTCCATGTTATGTGACAGGAGAAGAGGCTGGGAAGCCCATCTGCATGCTTCAGTTATCTGTGGAGGTCACCTGGATGTGGTGCTTCATTTCTAGGTGGTTCTGGACCCGTGAGAGGCAAGATCAAATTGTGGGAATAAGCAGCACAATTAATGAGAGGCAATGAACAGGTCTTAGCATTCTCGGGAGAACACAGAAGTTACATCATAAGCACTATTGTTCAGTACACTGTTGCTGTACATGCATTACAAAACAGCATAGGTGATTCTGGAATCTTTCTTTAGTGTCCAGCCAGTTGACTGACAGCCTTTTTGTCGGCATTTCTACAGAAGCTGCCTCTGAGTGGAGGTTCACTTCAGTCTTGGATATTAGCGGATTTAGCTGTTTATTTGGTGATAAGAATATTCTGCCTATTATTGATTTCTGTCACTCTAATGAACAATTTAAATATCTGACATGAATGAGTTTGTAAAATAGACTGTATTTTTTGTTAACTTGCACTTCACACATTGTCTATTGTCTCTTTTGAGCTTTACAACATTTCCTCAGAACTTGCCATGTCAGTGATCATGTACACTGAGGCCTATCCAGTCCATGAGGCACGAAATAAATTGGCTAATTGACCACTGATATCTCCCCCACAAAACCCTTAACATACATTTACTCCATCTTCTACTTTTGGATCAATCGGTCACGCTTCTGGGAGAATTTGTATACTTCTCAATCTAAAAACCAGATATATTTTTATGACGTTTACTATCATGTTGTCACGCATTCTTACTGCTGGAAGACATGAGCCAGAAAAATTGAAAATTTCAATGAGTCACATCAACTATGGTGCCCTAACATTTTCAAGACTTATGAAAGTGAACCTCCAGCTCTAAAATATAAGAAGAGAAGAAACAATGTTTAATGCACTGAATTATTGGATATTTCTCTACAAGCTTCTGCCCACCATCTCACTTATCACAGTCATATTGCAAGGTGTAAGTAATTTTTATTTTTCCCATTGCAAAAAATGTAGTGTTCTGGTGCATTAATTTGCAGAGTTAGAGGGTCTACTCGTCACCATATTTCAATTATACTGGTGGCACTCCATAAACATGAAATCTATGTGTTTCAAAATGTGAAATAATACTATCTCAATAACCCTGAAACTAGACAGCTAACATAGCAACATTCCCAATGTTATAGGTCCTTTACAACTGTGAACCCATATAACCCAGGTAACGGCTCTCTTTGGAGGGGCAAAGTACATGTATTCTTATTTTAAATGCTAAGACATAGAGACGAAGAAAAGGTAAGTAATTTTCTCAAGTTTATATAAATGGTAGTTGAAGGACAGGTATTTAACCCATGTCTGACTCCAAAGTTCATGGCCATAATAATAATGATGAGTGCTTAACTATGGCAAGTGCTTTCACATTCATTATTTTATTTGAGCCCATAAAACTTTATGAGAGGGGTAGAGTGAGCATCCGCTCACTTTACAGGCAATGAAATGGAGGCATAGACATGCATGGAGCTGGTAAGCAGCAGGGCAATGTCTTAATCTTGGATATTCTGATCTCCAGGAACATATTTCCTATTGTACATAGAGGAAGTTACATAAAGCTTGAGTAATAGAGAGGTCATAGCATGTGGTTCTTTGTTAAAAAAAAAAAAAAGAAAGAAAAAAGAAAAAAAGATAATACTTTATACTCTGTTCTTCAATTATATAATCCAGGCCCACTGAGCATCTTTGAATATGTATAGAAAGATATAAATAAGTACTTTCATCTCCTTAATCTATATTCTCAAGAAAAATCTACATAATATTAATCACCTCACATATTTGCTAATAACAGGTAAAGAAAAAAAAAAGTCTGAATATTTTCTCCCTGTTCTGGCTTAGAAAATTATAAGACAAAAATGTTTTTGAATGAGCATAATATAATTTTTACCTTCACGTAAGTAACTTACAAGGTAAAAACATTACTTTGGTTATGAACAAACAGGTACATGATGTGTGCCGTAGATACTTGACCAGAATAAATATTAGCAAGGGATGGTACTATTAGAGTGAACTATATCTTCAGGTATAAACTTTCCATGAAAGGAGAGGACTTACAGGTCAAGGAAGTAATGTAACTGTTCTCTGCAGATTGTTAAATTAGCTACCTTGGAATAAAACTATAGGTGCCGTTCTTCTGTGGCTCCTCAAAGTATTTTGAAAACACTTTTGTGTCTAAAAAGCAGTGACAGAGTTCCTGTTTAGTTCCTGGCATCCACCCTTTAGCATTATATTTCAGTCTGCATTTCTCAGCCCTAGAAATTCACTGGACCTCATACAAATCCTTGAAAGAGAAATGCTAGCAATCCCTAAGTAGTATGGCATATTTGCATATCTACATGTAAAAATTAAGATGAAATCAGAAATTAAGAAATTTGGAAAAGAAATATTCAGGGCTCACAACAGAGAAATACTGAGTGTGGTCAGAAGTTCTGGAAAGCTATTTTTTGATAGCTGGGAATAAATAAGGGGAGCAAAAAGCAACTGGAAGTCTGTTGGTTTCAAGGTAATAAAACTCACTTTTTAAGTTTATTTTGGAGTAGCTGTAACCAATTTGTGCAGGAATATGCACATATGGCTCAGAAAACACAGTCCCTGAACACAGAACATAGGACAAGGGAACATCAGAGTCCAGTTTACTTCTTGGAATTGTCTTTATTTGTCAATTTGATCAGTTTGAGAGCTTCTTAGAGGCTAAGTAAAGTTGAATATCATATACATACATATATATATATATATATATATATACACATAAACATATATACATATATGTATATACATATATGTATATATATATACATATATGTACATATATATATACACACACACATAGTATGAGTTATTGAAATTTGATCTCTGGGTTTATATCTGATATCTATTATATCTTCTGTACTGTTTTTCTCATACTCTTCCAGATGAAGAACCAAGCATCTTTACTCTGTCATGTCTTGTTGCCATATTTCATCTTGGAATCAGACAAACAAATAAACCTCTACTCCTTTAAGTTGTGATATCAGCAAAACTGAAGTTGACCAATTCACAAAATTAGTAACAAAGGATGGAGTCATTGTTGTGACTGTACCTGATGGTGTAAATCTGAATCAGTTAGAACTCATTTTCAAAGATAATTTGGAAATCCCTCCAGGATTATAACAAAAAAGAAAGGAAACAAATTTTATGTATATGTAATGTACCAATAAAGATTTCAATTAAAAAATATAATATAATTGAAATCTTTATTGGTACATTACATATATGCATCATGATTGCACTCCATAATGGGGATTTGTACCAGTATAAGACACAACTTAATTATCATTCTTTCCCATAGCCCTACCCACCCTACCACCCCCCATATACATAAAATTTGTTTCCTTTCTTTTTTGTTATAATCTCATTATTTTTCCCCCTTCACCCTATTTTGTGTTCTTAAAAGGCCCTTTAGAAAGTATTACCCCGGATTTGTTTCACAAATTTGAGAAATTTAAGCACTCAGATTACACTGTA
Source organism: Petromus typicus (assembly GCA_004026965.1). NCBI lineage: Eukaryota > Metazoa > Chordata > Mammalia > Rodentia > Petromuridae > Petromus > Petromus typicus. The sequence goes on along the minus strand of PVIR01024090.1, from coordinate 7,834 downwards.
GACATTTTCCAGGGGTCCCTGGATGTTGTTTATACTGCTGAAATTCTTGACATTATCCAGAGATGCTGGTTGCCCAGCCATGCAGATTGTAGGCATTATGGGATCCTGGAAGCTTCTATCCAGACATCAAAGGTGTTCCTGGAGGGCAAGGCAGATTAACTCACTGGAGGACATGTCAGGTTTTCCTGAGAAGATGGTGGATGAAGATATGTGAATAAAATGTAGAACTTAATGTTTCCCTTGCTAGGTTCTGTAATTGATTTGATTCTATTCTATTCTACATCTTTACCTCCCCCACCTTTTTTTTTTTTTGAATGGGAATATATCTCTAGTTCTATTATGTATTAGGATTAAGTAACTTTTTTCTTAAAGTATTTAGAGGTGTGTAGCTTAGAGTCTGCTTTGAGTTCTTACACTTGGACTTTCATACTATATTGGAACTTCTGAGACTTTAGAAAAGGCATTATTACATAATTTAGTTGAACAAAGGAGATTTGTGTCACGTTATACAGAATTATGAGCTTATTACTGTTACTTGAATATTGCATAAGGTTTAAGGAGATGTATCTGTGTATCAGCTTGACAAAAGGTGAAATGTGACAGTGAAGATAATTGTCAGTTTGTTGTCTTAGAAGCTACTGAGGGAGTTAGTGAAGTGCCTTATTTCATGTGCCTGGGTAGGCCATTAACGTGAGCGTGGAATTTCTATCTGTCCCCTGACCCTTTCTCTCTTGTGCTGTTCCCTTGCCCTGCTCACAGCTCCCATGAACTGAGAACCTTTGCTGTGCTGTGCCCTTTCACCATGATATTTCATCTTGGAGGGAGAAAAACATGGACCCCATCATTTTACACAATGAGCAAACTGTATCTCTCCCCCTCTAAGTCATGATTATCAAGTATGTTGTCCTGACTGGAAAATTGATCAGTACTCTAGGGATCTCAGTCATTACTCCTGTTGATACTGTAAGTGACTCATATTATATTAAGTTTCACTTGAAATAACTTCTGTAAGCACACATTATGTACACATGAGTTAGATAATATTTCCAGGGCAGGGCAAGACCTTTGTTTATCTTAAGGAAGCACAGAATGAGATTTCTAGTACTGAAAGTTAATATCCCCTCAATTTCTAACATTTCCTCAAGGAAGTTAATCAGATTTGGACTAAATGGGCTGACAACTCTTTGTCTCAGGGTCACCGGTTGACTACCTGAACAAGGTGTGTCAGTGGTGCCTCAGTAAAGGACTGATGGGAAAGACCTTTAGTATAGGCTTTATAATAGGAAAAAACCCCAGCTCCAAGTACAAACACATCCTTTACTGGATTCTTTCCTTCTCTTTTCTGTCTTACTTCTCCATTCTCTTCACAGAGCTTCCTAGGATCACCTCTAAAACAAAATGTTGCTCCTGGAACCATCACATCAGAAAAGCATCATCCCCATGACAGAGTTTCACATGACATGAGTAAAATGTACATCAATGACAAAGCCTCATTACAAAACACAACACGACTTTATAGAATTTCACATCTGAAAAAAGAACAGTTTAAAGTCATCTGAAATAACATCTCCATTTCTAGCCAAAGAAGCCAGATAGGAAGCCCATTAATAGTAATGTTTTGCTCTGGTGCATAATTTTGCAATTTTTAAAGCACTTTCCCATATTTAATCATATTTGATCCTCATGACAACCCTGTACAAAATGTAGGGCAAATGTTAGCTTGAGGGACAATGTGGAGTGGTAGAGAGAGCTCTCTGAACCAGGAGTCTGGAGACCTGATTCTGTCAGTAATTAGCAGTGCAACCACAGGCAAGGCCTTAACCCTCTCTCGGTCTCTCTGTCCTTGTCAAGCCATGAGGGGCTGATGTGTGAAACTACAAAAACTTTCACCTGTGAACATCCTATCCGATCCAACATGCAGAGATGCAAGGGGAAGAATGTGAATGAGAGCTGCTACTGGGTCAGAAAGTGGACAGCAAGAAACCTAGTCCTAACACCAAGATCTAATAACTAGAGAAAAAGAAGCATTATGGCTGAGGCTGTAGTTCAGTGGTGTTGTTTCCTACCTGGCAAGCACAAAGTCCAAAGTTTGATCCCTGGTTTTGTCAAACAAAAAGGAGTTCAGAAAAAAAAAAAAAAAAAAAAAAAGAAGCACCATGTAGGAAAATATGTCTAACATTTATTTAGAGCATCTTGATCACATGTATGTACCACACATGTTAGCCATTCTTTAAAAACATTCTGCAGGGTATGTTTTAATTTAGAGATGAGGATCCTTAGACTTCAAGCGTCTATGTAAGAACTTATATCATAAGCTATCATTGGAGCTCCGCACATTGGAAACTGTTCTACTTTTAAAAAAATGGTCCTTTTAGTTGAACGAGTGATTTTTGCCCATTTCACAAGTATTGTTACAACATTTGGATATACTAGAAGATTGATATTTTTATTCAAATATTGACTCTCCCTCTAGTTATGTCTCCTCACCTATATTATGGTTGCAATTATTCCATTAAAGTTATTAAGGAAAATAAAAGTAATGAAGAATTCAAAGTCTTAGGAAATTTCGTTTTGCCAATTATGTACTAATGTCCTTCCCCATTCCCTGTTCATTTTTCTTCTGTCAATCTTCCCAAACTAGCTGGACAGTAGCAGTTTCATATGACTAAAAACACAAGAGATAAAACTGGATGGTAAATGACATATTGAATGTGAAATAACTTGGACTTTGTTTTATGTTGTTGTATCCTGATTGGATCCACTGAGGTTTGTTGAAAAGCCCACCTCTGTGTACTTTTCAAGACCATTACTGCTTTTACCTATTCTGCATTGACAGTCCTCCTCATTCTGCTTTACCCAATGAGCCTGTGTGTCCCATTCATTATCTTTGTACATAGAAGTGGATGTGTGGAACATTACTACCCTTCCTTTCAGATTCTTCCGGAGAATGATTCATAACCAATGGTCTATAAGTGAACCATGAAGCTAGAGGGACATGTTGCATATATCAGGAAAAATTGCATAATAATTATATTTTAACTTAAATAACACCAAAAATGTTTAATTAAGACATTTAATTAATAGTTGAAAGAGCAATCAATCAATAATTACAGCAATAATGATAGGATATAATTGTGCTTAATTAGAGGGGGCTGATTAATGATCAGGGTAAACCTTTCCTTGAAAATTCACAAGTGATGGATTTTGGCTCACAGAATTAAAGAGAAATGCCACAACTGCAGATGATGGGTCCTTGGCAACTAGAGCCTGAAAGGAAAAAAAAAAAAAACACAAAGAAAAAAACCACATGATTCAACCAAAGGAAATTATTCTATTGTTCAGCTTGCTCATTATTATATGGCTGATGTACAAGTTTGAGATTAACGAAAGAGAGGAAAGTTACAAAAAATGAAAAAAAAAATAGAAATGGATGGAGATAGTTTACTTTGGAAATTCATTTCTCAGTGTTGCTCTTTCTCCAAGGGGAAAATAGTTGTGCAAATTCAAATGAAATTCTTGTGGCTCCATCACAGGAGGCAATGAGCTGGAGGATTCAATGTCTCAAACACGTGTTCCCTGTTTACAGCATGAGGACTCCTTGACGTCAGCCTGCTGGGATCTAATCAAGTCTAAGGGGTTACTTGGACCAGTGTGAATTCTACCTAAAAATGGTTGGATTCTTTTTAGAGAATAGGTCGGTGATTTCACTTCAGTGTCATCTAAATAATGAGGATGAATCACACAAGGCACTGATCTGTACTCAACAGTTTAGAGAACAGTTGGTCTTTGGAGTAGATAGCACCATATTTTTGATCCTCTTTCTCATTCTCATGAAATAGATCAAAGAATACATAAATATCAAGGATATATATACAAATTAGTTGTAGAGAAAGACAACATCACAAAGTTTTTTTTTTTTTTTTTTGCCTTGAACTCACAGCAGTCCTCCTGTCTCTGCCTCCCTAATGCTAGGATTACAAGCTTGAGCCACCAAGCCCACACTCTGTATGTGGTTCTGATTGCTGGTGGCATGAGTTTCCAAGCCAAGCATTGTTTTATGAGGTTACAGGGAATCAAACCTGCCCCCCACTTGCAAGGCAGGTGCCAAAACCACTAAGCTAACCCCCAGCCCAATCACAAAGTAGTTTTGAAAGTCTTTCAGTATTCTAGGAAAACTGTTTTAAGTACAACTGGGGAGATGTCTGCTTCTGAAGTCACTCATGATTTACACCCACTCCTGTTGTCTCCCTATACAACTTCTGTACATGCTCTCTAAATAAAATCTCAAGCACAGCAGGGGTTCTATATGCAAAATCACTTAACAAAGCAGCTCATGAACTGAATCAGTCAATGTTTATATTGATTATCTACTCTCTTTGTCCAATCATACAGGTGGCTGTAGTAGGTGTAAGTAAAGAGAGAGATTTGTATATCTCTGCTTCTAACTTTTAGAAAGCTATTGAAAATAATTGATTGAGAAGATAATGTAGTAATCACAGGACAGATTCTGTGTAGAAACAAGTTACCTCAAATCTCTTTATTTCAGTTACTTTATTTCCATGTTAAAAATCTTTTGTAAAAACATCATTTTTTACATAGTTTGATATCGTATTCCAGTGTTGCAATGCAATTTTGATATTAACTTTTCATAGTTACAAAAATATCACAAGTAAAGAACAGAGTTCTCATTAAATGCGACCTTCAACTGCTGATCATGAGTCCCTGGGTTCCCAGTCCATCTATATTTCTGACCTGTATTTTATAAATTTGATAGTGTTTATCACTATCTCAAGCTGGATAATTTGGTAAACTGATTCACAGAACTCAGGAAAATGCTCCTTTTTCTTTGAGACTGGGTCTCGCTTTGTAATACAGGCTGGTCCTGAACTCATCCTCGAACTCATAGAAATTCTTCTGTCTCCACCTGCCAAATGCTGAGATTATAGGCATGAGACACCATGCCCGGGGTTGTGGAATGTGTTACTAATTGCTGGTGGGTGTGAGTCTCCGTGTCTGGCATGGTTGTATGTGATTACTGGGGATGGAATCTGGGACCTTGCACTTGCAAGGCAGGCGCTGGAACCAATGAACCAAATCCCCAGCCCAAATGCTCTGTTTCCAATGACAGTTGTATTACATCTGCTGGCCTTGTGGTTGAATAAAGCCTTTAAAGTTGAGAAGTTGGGCTGGTATCACAGTTCAAGCTTCAATTAACTAATCATGAAAAGTATATCAGATTTGATAAGTTCCACCATGAAGCTTTCTAGAGACCCCTCCCAATGAATCACATTATTAGTATAAACTAACATATTGGCTCAGGGCCATATAAATGAGTAACAAAAATATTCAGAAACTTGGGAATTACCAATAAATTTCCCTCTGATGAAGTTTGGAAAATGACCAGATGAATTACTTAACATAAAACACATACTGACTGCTGAATGAACAAAAAATGTGTCATAGAATTTTATTTTAGATTTTAAACAAAATTACCATGTCTGAGTTTTATTTTTAAAGACCAAGAGATCTATATAAGCCCATTTTTATTAATGGTAATACAGTACTCAACAATTTTAAAAGAGAGAAATGTCAGTGTTGGCCTCAGTAGTAAGAAAAACAGTCGGAAGTGAAATAAAACTGAAACTAGATTTAAGAGTTGCATTATCTGCTAAAAAGAAGTTTCCTCATATTCTGTTTACCCACAAATATATTTCAAATTGTTAAGGTAATATTAAGAGAAGGAGGCTGGAGATGGTGGAGCACATCTCTAATCTCAGCCCTCAAGATGCTGAGGCAGGAGGATTGTTGTGAGTTCTAGACCAAGCTGGGCAACATAGTGTGTTCAAGCCAAGTCTACATTGCGTAGTGAAGTTCTGTGTCAAACAAAGAAACAGGAAAAATGTCAATTTTCTGATTGATTCTTAAAACTTTTTTCATATAATTTTAATGCTTTGAAAACATATAACTTATGAGGACCTGAGTTTGTCAAATCTATGTTCTTTATGTCAAATCTATGTTCTTTTCTCCACTTATATCTGGGCAAAGGAAAATTCAACAAGTTTGCAACTTGAATCCTGAGGCAAGAAGCTGGATCTAATAAAACCTAAACTCTGTAAGTTTCTAGTTTGATCCATTTATACAAGGCACTTGACCTGTCAAAAATTTAGTACCTGCTAAATGAGAATGGCACCTGCCTTGTCTTAGTCACAAGGTTATCACAGAGCCCCAGTGTTCTGTAAACTTAGTAAATGATCATATTACATAATTAACCCAAAGGTGGAGATTAGGAAAGAAGGTGAAAGCTATCAAAATATTCCTCAGTAGTAATACCGTCCCTTTCTTTTGTACTCGTTTTTAGTGAACTGTAGTTTTTTGAAAGATTCTATTATTTCAAATTAGGTCTCAGGAATTTTTAAGGACTATAATGTGGAATCATTTTCATGTAGTTTCAGAGCAGGTTGGAGGATAAGATATATACAATTCAATGAGTAAGATACAAAGCATGTGTGGCTGAGGTAATTGAGAGTCTCCATAGGTAGAATTCTGGCTTTTGTGTTCTGTTCTTGGGCTGCCTGGCAGAGACTTGAGGCTGAAGTGAATGGAAATAAATGTGGTATGTGTCCTACCAGTATGTGTTACCTTTCTTTTGTGGCTGAGACCAGATACCTGTCACCCACAGTTGGAGAGGTTTGCAGATTTAAGTCCATAATCAACTGGCTCCAAAATGGAGATGACTGGCAGTCCTCAGAGAGGAGAAATAACATGGTTCACTCCAGATAATACAGGTATCTAGAGAGAGTTTAGCAGCATCTTTATCCCCTTTTATCTTATTCAGACTATGAGGATTAGGGTGGTGTCAACCTAATCACTCACATGATGGTTTAGTAATCACACACCCTGAACCCCAGCATCACACTATCCAATTCCAACTATCTCTGAAAAACTAAGTCTCACCTGATCTGCATGAGCCTTTAGGGGAACAACCAGGTACAACTGTGAACACAGGGGATGTATGTTAAAAGAGTCATGTATATTTAAACACTTGAAGAATCAGTTCTGACTGAGGGGTGGATTGGAGCATGCTTTAGAAAAGGTATATTATTTCTCTCTTTTGAGAAGTGAAGAATGAGCTGTATGAATATATCAAACACAAGTATGCACAAAGTTTGGACCAGGAACAAGAGTAAGTCTACTTTAGGAGTAGTGTGGAGTGTCAAATCTCGGGTGGACAAGGCTTTGGATGAAAAACTGAAACCATTCACACTCTCACTGAGTGTACAGAACAGTTTAGTAGAGAGGACGGCAGGAGAGGGGAGACTGGCCACACGTTGTGAAATTCTACCTCAGTTCTAGTGAATAGATTTAAGTGAGTTGCACAGGAGAAAAGAAAGCTAGAAAATCAAATTTTTCAGAATGACTATAACAGAATTTTTACTGACTGCTTAATACAAGCCAAACATCATTCAAAGTCTAATAATTTATCAGTATCTTTAATTCCCCAATAAATTATAATAGGTAAATATTATTATTAACTTCATTTCTTACAAAGGAAAGTGAGAATCAGAGAATTAAGTAAACTTATCAAGTGGTATCAGGCAGTTCGGTTTCTTATCCACGCTCTTCATCACCGGAAGTTGACCTGAATCCAAACTAAAGGAGAAAAGCAAAAAGAGAGAACAGAGAAATTTTGCATGATGTGTGTTTTGATTTCTAGTGGCTCCCATAGGCTCATGTGTTGAGTTTTGGCCACCAGTTTATGGCAGCATTTGGAATTAGAATCTTCAAAGGTGGAGCTTAGAGAAAGATGTCAGTAGACTGTGTGCAGGGTGGAATG
>PVIR01024089.1:0-26314 GCA_004026965.1 Petromus typicus | reverse complement strand
TTTGGGTATTAAACTTCACTTTATTTTCGGAATACCCACTCTGAGGAAGGACACAGCAAGGTGCTGAGCATGTTTACAGAGGGAGGAGAAAGGCCCCTGCCCCCGCTGGATTCACCCTCGCTTCGTGGAGGGAGATGGCGCGCAAGGGGCATGTGCGGCGGGGAAGCACAGTGGTTTTCATGCTCACCGTCAATGTTCAGGCAGAAACAGAGGCGATCTGCAGGTCACCGGTGCCCTTTTGTCATGGGTTGAGGGAGCCTGAAAGGTCTCCAGGGTGTGAATGAAGACTCCTTCCCCCCAATCTCTAAGATCAGCTGATCAGCTGAGGGATCCCACTCACCTACGCCATTTCCATAACAGCAGCACCCAGCTTCTACTGTGTCGCCTGAGGGCCAGAGCAAGCCCAGGACATTTTCTTTTAATGTTCATGAATCCTGTTGAATTTATTATTTTTTCTTTCAGTTGAGATCTACTCAGCTTGTGCCTCCTGCCCTCGTGTCCAGAAAAACTCAGCCCCTAACCAGTCTTACCAGTGGCCCAAAGCCTGTCCTACCTAGATTCAAACACTTAGAAAGCAAACTTAGTTATCCCGAGTTATGTTACAAAATTATGGGACTTGCAGTTGACATCTTTATAATTTTGAAGAGTCCTCCATAATTGTATCTCTTTGTGCATCTTTAAAGCTTCTTTTTTTAAAAAAAATAAATTAATTAAAAAAAATAAATTAATTAGGTATATTGGTACATTTTAGGAATACATCATGATCCTATTCATGGTTGGGAATTTGTACCTGTACATGATATATCTTGATTCTTCTTTTTGCCCCATTCTCCTTTGCTCCCTTCCACCTACTCCATCCCTTCTTAGTTAGAAAAAATTTGTTTCCATTATTTTTCTTTTTTTTGGCCTTCTTTCCTTCTTCCTACCCTTTCTCCCAACTTTCCATTTGGACCTCTTGTTCTTGTCCTTGTCCTCCTGTTCCTCCTTGTTCTTGTTCTTTTTGTTCTTGTTCTTGTCCTTGTCCTCCTCCTTCTCTTTCTCCTTGTTGTTGTTGTTGTTCTTCTTCTTCTTTTTGAGACAGGGTCCAGGGTCCTGCTTTGTAGTTCAGGCTGGTCCTATGTAGCCCAGGCAAGCAGCCAACTCACAGCAATCCTCCTGCTTCTGCCTCTCAAGTGCTGATATTGCAGGTGCAAACCACCATGCCCAGCTGGACCTTTTCTTCTTATTTCACATGATCTCTTATACTCATTAGACCTCACATTTTCAGTTTCTCACATGAGAGAGAAACTATTTGGTATTTGTACACATGTGCCCTGTTTATTTCACTTAAGGGTATATGCCCAAAATATTTTAAAGCATGCTTCCCTTTGATGTTTAGCTCAGTCAGCAAACACATGGCCTTTTCTGGGCCAGACCTATTCATGGTGAGGAGAACTGGTCTTGTCCTCCAGGAGATGCTTCCAACATGAAACAAACATTAAGGTTGATGTGAGATTTGATGGTGGTGTGTTTGGACCACATAGGGGTGGTTGGTGGATCTTTAGGACAGCCTCCTGGAGGCAGTGCTGACTAGCTGCTGGGGATGAGAGAGAGCTTGCTAGGTGAGGCTGAGTCAGCAGGCAGTAACAGACAGGCAGCAGAACCCACATGCTATTGCTTAGGCTGAAGCAACTCCTCTGACTGGACTTTCCGGGCATGGGTGAGCTTGGGAGCAATTCCATAGTGTGAAGGGTGCCTTGTGGTCTGAGGGAATCCCCGGTGTGGGATCTGGGTTTGACACCATTTGTCTCAGCCAGGAGGTGGGACTGTTTGCTGGGAGGAGCTGTGTGGGAGGAGCCAAGAGAGGAATTGTCAAAGGAGTACAGAAAAGAAAGGGGACACTGGTTTGGAAGTGAGGGCAGGCTTCGGGCCACTGGTGTGACTGGTTAGGGGCTGAGTTTTTCTGGACATGAGGGCAGGAGGCACAGGTTGATAAAGTGTTTCTGATGACTATACATGTGCTAAATCCTGAGTAAGGTGGAGAGTGAGGAGCTGGAGGGACTAGGGCACTTTTGGTATCCTTTGAGCAACAATAGAGAGAGCAACTGGAGAAGTTCCTAGCCCCGAGCACACTAGAGCCTTTTCTGCCAAGCCTGCATAAGCCTCTGCCTCCTCCTTGCTGTGTGGGTTGAGCCAGTCCTATCTCATTCTGATTTTAATGGAAGTATTTTCTGAATGTTACCTTAAAAAGAATCAGGAATTGTCAGGAAGGCAGCGGTGTTAGTAGGCAAGAGACAGCTCTAAGTGTTGATCTGTCTGGGGTAGAAACTGCTCAGACACGGAAGGAAATCTAGGATAGGTCCGAGATGAGAGCGGGGCAGGAAGCTACAGTTGGTGGGCCTGGGAGGACAGTCTTCCTGCCTTCACCACAGCGGGCCACCCGAGGCAGTGGCTGTTCTGTAGAGCCTGGGAAACCTAAGGCGGTGGCGTCTGCTGCACCGTCCTGGACAGGGACTGCTCTTTTGTGCACACTTCCCACACCTAGACTGAGCATTCCAGAGGTCAAGTGCTGTCTGTTTTGATCTGTCTCCCTAGCCTCCAGCTGGACACCGGGGGCATGCTCATAAATGAATGTCTCTTCCACAATAATTTCCCTCATTGGCAAAGTGAATAAGAGAAAAGTGGAGAGAGGAAGAGAGATCTATGAACTGCCAGGAGATCTGGCTGGGAGGAGAGGGCGGGGACTGACTCCTTGAGATATGTCCGTTTTGTAAAACTGGTTCACGCTTGTGGAAGGGAGCCACAGTGAACAGGGGGGTCATTAGATGTGGGGAGGCCGTGGAGTGGGAGAATGGATGCCTGACGAGGCTCGCTCTTCCCCACTGAGTCCCTAAACCTCTGTTCCCGTTGTCTCTGCCTTTCTCCAAGTAACCTTTCTCCTCCATCCCACACAGTCTGCCAGCCACCGGAGGGAAGACACAAAGGCACATGGAAAGAGTCCATTTCTGGCTGCGGAGTTTCTAAATAGATTTAAAGACTCATAACAGAGACAACACTCTTGAAAGCCAATGCCTTTGATTTGAACTTTTTTTTTTTTACTTCAAAAGAGTAAGCACCAAAGGAAGTTGAAAATACAATTCACCACAAACCAGTGGGTCTCAATCCCATCACAAATACTAGGCTCTCTTTTTCTTTAATTCAATTTTTCTATTACAGAAAATTTCAAAAATTCCTTTCAGTTGAGAGAATAGTAAACTGAGCCTGATATTCCCACCACCTGGCATCAACAATGACCTGAATGTACACCTTGTCTCATATCTTCCTGATTTGTTCAACCACCCTAATGATGTCAAAGCTAATCACAGTATTTTATCTGCAAATACTTCTGGTTATAATCTCTTAAAGGAATCTTTTAGAAAATGTAACCCCAGTACGATTGTTACATCTGAAGATAATTAATGATAATTCCTTAATTGCTATGTTCACATTTCCCTAACATACATTTTCAACAATAATGAAACAGCTTTTTATAATTGGTACTTTGCAAAGTCCTTTTATTATCCCAAAGAAAAGCCAATACATAAATCTGACCTACATGAGTATATTATTTAAAAAATCAATATAATGAATACCCTAGCTGAAATATACAGACGTAAAATAAAAGCCATGTAAAATAAAACATGTATTTTAACATTTAAGTGCTTGGACACTACTTTATAGAAAATAAAATAATATAATTCTGTACTTAAACTTAAGCATCGTGAATGTGACGACCTTGAACACAGACATAGGGTGTCATGTGGTAATTTAAATACAAACAGCATTGCCATTAGAGACGTACTTTTTTGAAATGATGAATAATTATTGAAATAATTTCTAAAAAACTAGACTTCAATCTTTCCTTGATTTTCAATGCTTTTTCTGATCTAGAAATTTCTGGAAATATTTAAAGTTACAAAAGTTACTTTGTGTTTTTATGAGAAATGGCTGTGGGTGCAGATAATTACCAGTTCTTTCATGCCTATCTGACTGTCTTGAGGCATAGTCAATAATCAGGTGTAACTTGGAAGAACTTTTGTTTTGTGTTAGGAATGTCCCTTGCATTGTGAGATACCTTTTATTTTTGGTTCCTGCCTATCTAATACCAAAACGATTGTAGATGAAAGAAAATGGAAGAAGCTTGAGCACAGCACCGATGTGTATTCTCTTACTGAATCTTGGATGGAACTAAAATTATAAAGTACACTCTTGGTAGAACTGGGGACTTTTTAGCAATAATTCGTATAGTAAATGATCTTATTAATGCCAGATTTCTTAATTATTTCAGTAATTACTGATCTGTTCTCGCCACTATTCTACAGATTTGATGAATCTAAAATAACATCTCTTAGAGGAAATGCCATAAGAAATGTCAATGGTGCCATGGGGGGCAGCACCAGTTCCACCGAGAAGTAGTAGAGAGTGCAGTGGATGGGAAGGGAAAGAATTGGGAAAGAAACACGAGGGATCAAAAGGGGAGTGTATTTCCTTCCGATGCTTTGCCTGGGGATGGCTCCCAGGAGCAGTGCCCCCGAAAGTCTTGGATTTCAGTTTCCGAGAGTAGCAATGAGCTTACTGCTTACCTTGTGGAACTTTAGAGGTGGAAACCTTCCTGGTATTTCCTGCACCACAAAGGTGGGAGAGGTAGATTTCCACAGGCCTCAGACTTGAATCTGCTAAAGTACTTGAGTCAGATGTGTTCACGGAATAATTAAGGTGTGCACTTCATAAGTTTTGCAACACAACTTTGCTTATTTTATGGGGTGTTTTTTTTTGTGCTATTTTTTCACCAAAAACCCAAAACAAACAAACAAACAAAAAATAGAGATGTGGAAGGTCACATGCATCGCTAAACATAAAGAAAAGTATTAGGAAGATGACGTGAAACTGGACAGAAGATCTTGCAAACATAGAAATTCTATTTTGAGAGGGCCAGGGAGCTGCTGGGGAAGAAGTCATGAAATTGTGAGATTGGAAGAATTTGGAAGTCTTGAGTGAGTCTCTCATTCTGTAATCGAGATGAGGAAAGACAATTTAGTCCTTTAGCTAAAAATGTATCCGTTTGACAAACTGCTCGTATCTCTAGGTGAGGTCTGCGGAGATGCATGGGCTCCTTGTGAAATAAAACGCCTTGCCTGCAGCTGTCTCCTTTGTTTAATCAGAGGATGCCATAGGAACCGGCAGGGGCAGATGGCTGAGATCCTATCGCGGCAGCCCCAGGATTTAGGAACATTAATTTTAAAGGGGGATTAAAGCACAGAAGAACATTTTTAAAACATCATGCATTTTCATAAGTACCTAGGCAAGCTCATCGGCAGGATGTTTATATGGCAGGTCTCACGACAGAAACTGTGCTGGAAGCAAGGCTGCTCTTACTCTGACGCTGTGTGACGGTGAAAAATCATTTGTGTTGCTAAAATACCAGGAAGATCCCTTGTCTCTCTCTCTCTCTCTGTCTTTTTTAAAAAAAGGTTGGTTGGTCCATGAGATGGAAGGAGAGACTGTCATTCTGGCGAGTGGCTCCTGGGACTCTAGCTTTTACTGTGGGTTATCAGCGCTCCAAAGGAGGAAGGCAGTCCCTTAGCTCTGGACCACACCTCTTAAATGTCGTAGTTCAGGATGAGGTTTTCAAACTGGTAGACGCATCTCCTTGAGGTACCCACAGGCTTGCTTGGAGGCCGGAAGACACACTGACAGTTTAGAGACCTGGACTGCACATCTTTTTTCCTAATATTTATCCTCCTGGAAACATCTTGGCAGCCTGAAGTTTCCTTTTCCCCATTTTCATTTGTACTTTTATTTTATTTCTTTTTTTTAAATTTTTGAATCAGGGTCTATCATGTAGTACAGGCTGGCCTTGAACTCACTATGTAGCCCATGCTGTCCTCCTGCCTCAGCCTTCCAAATGCTGGAATTACACGTGTGTGCCCCTGCACCCAGCTCTGTACTCTCATTTTAGAAAACATAGGTACACTTCCTCTCGACTACGGGCTCCACTTTGGGATGGATAGACCACTGGGGACAATGAACAATTTTCATCAAAACTGATGGCTGTCAGTTTGTATCTGCCTCCATCCTCCTTTTTTACCTAGGGTCACATTACAGAAATACTGTAATTATTATGTCTGTCTGAGTTTTAATGTTGTACAAAATCAGGATATGACTTATAGTGCATGGTACCTTACACTCTTCAGAAAGCTTCCACATTCCAATTTGCAGAATGATATCTGAAGTTTGAATGAAAATCCCAGAGCCTGAGATGGAGCATTCCTACACGAAATGTCACCTCACTCATGTTTTTGATGGCACAGAGGATAATGCTGGGGGAAAAACTGTGGTCATTGTGCCTTGGTTAGAAAAGTGATGCAGAAGATCTGAGAACCAGAGTGTGAAGATGTTTTAGGACTATCTTAGCTCATTTTTTTCACTATGTTACTCTCTGTATGAATGGAGAAGAAGGACATGGAATTAGAATTTGTCAAACATTGTTTGCAAGATTTTCCAGTGGTCATATACTCTGTTGTTTACCCTGGAAACAAAAAAGTGGCAGTCAGGTGACTCTAGATATTAGTGATGAAGACAAGGGGCCACAGGCAAATGCCAGAACATAAAATAAAACTCTTTAAAAGGGAATGAAGTTAGGCACTGTCACAAGCCTGTCTCAATTACTTGGGAGACTGAGGCAGGAGCGTCCTGAGTTTAAACTCAACTTGGGTAATTTAGTGAGATCTGTCTCAAAAAATAAAAAAGACTGTGGCTGTAGCTCAGTGCAAAGATCTTGAGCTCAGTGCCAAAAACAAACAAACAAATAAACAATCAAGAATAGAAAAATCTCTGGTTTTTAAAATGAGGTGTTTTCAGCAACCACTCATGATCCTGATGATTATTTTAGAGTCAGTTTCTTTGAGGGGTTTAAGGTGTTAACCTTGGCCTCGACCTACTGTCCTTTCCCAGAGAGGCTGTGAGTGTCCAATGTGAATTATGCAAAGGCTGTTTAGGCTGAGCCTCTTCGGCATTCTCAGTTCGATGCCATTTTTAATTCTTATTTTGTCATGGTTGCTGTGTATGTGTGTTTGTGTTTGCAAAAGCAGTTTTGGCCCTGGAATTGCAAGCTGTTCTGTTAAGACCCAGGCCGCCTTGCTATCTCCTATCGTTGTTCCTCACCTCATTTTGAAGGATTGTTACACATTTGTAAGTACAATGGGATTATTTATTCATTGTGTTTGTCCACTCTTTTCTGTACCACAAAAGGAGAAATAGCCTGCACTGCGACTTAAGAGCTTTCTGACCGCTCCAAAGTCATGACATTTCCTTTGCTTTTTGATGGCTGGTTTTGAAAAGCAGGGGAAGCTGGGTGACAAACTCTGTTGGCTCCAGAAGGGAGATGACTTGTCGGTGTTGTGAAAAAGCGTATTTAGTCACTTTTAAAAAGCAAATTGCGGACTTAATGGAGCCACACAGTCTTCTTTGGAGATTGCTAAAAGGTGGATTGTCTTGATAAAACATTTGAAGCCAGAAATCCATCAAGCATCCGTGAATATGAGCTCTGACCTGAACCCATGTGCACAACATTCTCACCAAAATTTAGAATTATTATTTTTTTAAATAAAGGATAACTGTCCAATGCCTTTCATTTTGTCTTCTTTACAATTCTCCCAGTTCCAAATCAAATGAAAGCGTCCAATGATGAACTATTTTGAGTCTGTCTGAGAACAGAGGAATTGGAATCTGTAGGCTCAGCTTTTTGGGTTTCTGCAGAAGCTGTGAATGTGCACTTGACGCTGGACATTTAGTGGGTACTTTCATGGCCAAGGGCAAATCTGTGTTAAATTGATCAAATGCCTCCTCAGCACCACCCAGGCCCAAGCCCCTCAATCACTGTGGTGTCTCCTTTTAGATGATTCTGACAGAGTAACTCTAAGTTATGTTGATTTCCTCCATATCTGTCTCTGAGGTAGCTGCTACCTGGTGAGGGTAGTCTTCAGGAATGGCTGCTCTTTGTAAATAAGAAGAAAGGAGAGAGAAAGTTAATTATTACTGATTTTTCTATTAAAGTAATATTTATGCTGTATTCTTTATCGTTCTGTCCTATTACTGCATATTTATTCTAGTAATATCATGGGTACTTAACTGTGTTTTAGTTAGCAGGTCTTCTCTAACCTTAATTTTTGAACATTAGTGTTCTGCAACCTAGAGGTTACACCCCTTCTTCCTCATGTGCTATGCTGAAGAGCTGGGTCAGTGGATCACACGAGAAAGAAAAACAGAAGCTCCGAGGCTTAATAAGGGATTTTAGTTGACAAAGAAGACATACACCTTGTAGAATGGTTGTGTTCTGTTGTGAACCATGGATTGAATGAACAAGACGAGGACCGAGTGAGGAGAAGGGCCCGGCAGGCTTGGCTCATCTTGTCCTGGTCCTGACTTCACAGTGCTGTAGCCCAGGTGTTTGGAAAGGTTGCAGCATTTGTCTTTCTGTTTAATTTCTTCTTTCACTTTTGGAAAAGAAAAATGCAGAAAAATAAAGTGGTCAATGCATGATCAACATTTGTGTACTCACTATCCAGAATTAGCTGTTAACATTTAGTTGTTTTTGCTTTAGGCTTTTAAGACCATTTAAAAAAATAGAATGTTACTAAAATTGAAATTCCCTTTTATGTTTCTTTTCCACATTATCATTCATGTTTCTCTTTTCCCAGTGAAGGGAATTTTATGATTTTGGTTAGTTTTTCTCTCTCATGAAAAGCCCACACATAGTATTGCTAGTGTCATTATCACTATTTTAAAAATGCAAATAGTATGCTTTTTCACTGAGAATTTTTATCTTCCAAATCTTTCCATGTTGACTCAATTTGTTTATTTATCTTCAGTACTGGGAATCAAACTTAGGACCTTGCCCTTGCCAGGAAGGCCAGGAGACACCTCTGGTTCATCCCTGACTCCTGATCCATTTTATTCTATTTTACAATAATTTGAGTTTATTGGTACATTTTAGGAATACGTTATGAACACATTCCTTATTGAGAATTTATAGTTGTACATGATATATCTTGATTCTTATTTTTTCCCATTCCTCTGCCCTCTCTTCAATCCCCCATCTTGATTCATTTTAATTTATGTATAATATTTAGCTGAGTGAATATGGCAAAATCTCCTTTTGGTACATTTAGAGTTATCACGAATTCTAACAGTGTTATCTTCTTGAAGTGTCCCCAGCTCTCTAAACTTTCCCAATCAAAATTGCTTGCTTTTTGACACTACCAACAATCCTAAGAACAAGGATTTTACTTGAATTGGATTTTTTCTCTTTCTTTTTTTTCTATTTTTTCTATTTTCCTCTTTCTTGGCTTGCTTCTTTGTTTTGGTAGAAACTTGATTATGGCAGCTTTTTGAGAAGAGATAGATAACATTTTTTGAGAACCTGAGTGTTTGAAAATGCTTTATTTTGCCTTCAAACTTAATACTTTTGCTGTGTGAAATTACATAGAGAATAACTTCCATCAGAATTTTGAAGGCAATGTTCTCCTGACTTCTATCTTCAGAGTGGATTGTCCCTTGCTGGGAAGCTGCTCTGTAACTCTGTTACCTCGTGCTACTGTGTTTCTCTCTTTGGAAGCTGGAGGAGTCTTCTGATGTTTTGAAGTTTCAGGGTGGTGTGTTCTGATGTGGGTTAGTTTTCAGCCGCTGGCTGCCCAATTACTGGCCACACTGGCTCACTCTGTCCTGAGAAATTTATGAACTATTTCTCTTTCCCTCCATTTTCCTCTGTTGTTGTTGTTTTTTTAAAAATTTGCTTTTGTTTATATTGCCTAGACTGTTCCTATTACACTTTTAAAGTATCAGTTCTTTTTTTCTCTTTCTCTTTTTGTTGTATTTCAAGGCAAAATCTCTCAATATTAAAAAAAAAAAACTTCCAACTCTCAAAATGAAGTTTTTTCCTGTTTGTTATCATTTTAAAAATTTCTATGGATTTTAAAAAATCCTTGTTTTCCTTTAAAAATAGTACTTTGTTATTGCTTTGTGGATATACACTGTCTTAAGTCTTTGAAAATTTTAATTAATAAATTTTTCTTTTCCCTTCCAATTGCTTTCCATCAGAGGTTTTCTTCTCATTCCTGGGATACCTTACTTGTCTTCCCTTAGATGAAGAGGGGCTAGTTACACAATTCTGAAGGTAGATCTGGCTGGGCTTTTAAAATTTTTTTAAAAATTGATTTTATTGGTACATTTTATATATACATTATGATAACCATCAATATTGAGAATTTTTTTCTCATCTCTCTGCTCCCCAACTCCCCACCCACTATATACATAAGCTTTCTTTCTTTCTTTTTTAAAAAGAAATTCTCATTATACTTTTCTAAATCTGAACATCTTCACTAACACTACTATTTTACTAGAAAACACTTTTATGTTCCTGATTGGTTGCCAGAATTCTAGAAATCAAGTGAAGAAACAAGGCTCATAATCTTAACCTTCAGAATTAAGACTTTTACTTTAATCTATTTTCATACAGATACCTGCCTCTCCAAAGACTTTCTCTTTTACCCTCTCTGATAAATTATTTGGTCAGGAAGGGGCAGTTTCCCTAGTGGGAGAAGTAAGGATGAGGATTTGGGGGATCCAAATGCTTCTTAAGTAGACTCTACCCCATTCTCTTATTTATAGTTCATCTTTACTTCCTGTCCAGTGTCACTAGTCAGGTCCAGTGAAATGTCTTTGGGAGATTCTGTCTCATACATCAGAGGTGCTTTTAGCTTTCTTCACTGCCAGGCTAGACTTTGGCTTTCTTGGATCTGCTAAGTTACTATTCACTAATGTGTTTCTGAGTCACAAATTTTGCTGAGTTATAAATTTTGCTCTGCTGTTTATTTTCTCATATTTATTATTATTGTAATATTATGCTGTGGAGGTCCAATGATTGTTATCCTACTGGATCTTAAAGAGAAAGTGAAACTAACATGAATTTGACTTAAATTTGAATGAAAGGTTTAAACTGAAAACTGAAAATATATGTTGAAAAAAAGACAGAATTTGCTTCCATTTGACAATGGGAAGTCAAATACATATTAGTTTTCACTTTCTCCTTAAGATCCAGTAGAATAACAATCATTGGTCCTCCACAGCATAAAATTACAATCGTTTTGATCACCAATTCCATTTCTTGTTTCCAGTTTCTGGCAAGACTCTGAAAGGACTGCTTCATGATCCTAGAGGCTGTGGTGCTATAAAAATTGAGTAAACTAAGTAGAGACAGGTCTGTAACCAAGCAGGAGGGGAAGATGCTCCTTGTCAGCAGTATTTCTGGTCTCTAGAGTGCTTTTGCTACGATAAAGCAATTGAAGGAGAAAGATGCTACTAAATATCAGTAACTTAATATTGATCCTAAGTAGTGCTAGATGTATTCTCTAATTTAGCATGCATTATTTAAAAGGTGACACAGACATCTGGACAGCTATTGTCCCAAAATCTTTTAGTTTTTTTTAAAGAAAACTTTCCAATATCCTTGCAGTCAGGGTGAAGATTACTCAAAAGTCTTGCAAATAAAATTGTTACTGGAGCTTTTATTATGTAAGGCACTGAAAGAACAGAAGCAAGAGATCAGAGGGACTTTTTCTGGGAAGCAATCCCAGGAGAAGCCAGTATTTCTAGAATCTTTATGTTGTTGTTGTTATTTTGTTATGTTTTGATTTGCAAAGTAAATTTTAAAACATTTCAAAGTGCTTTCATTTTTAATCTTGTGGCTGCCTCTGTTTAAGTTAATGTTTTTATTTGACATGAATACAGGCCCACCTTGGGAATTGCTTTCCATATTTAAAAGAACTTAGATAAGCGTCTCTCTTAAATTCAGTACTCTTTTGAAGAGAAATAAGCAATGACTTTCAAAGTACTTAATGTAGTATAAAGGAATGGCCAGGGAGAATAAATTTCTTTTAATGTGACCTCTTATTTTAACATAATTATGGATCTGGCTTAAAGTTTTTTTTTTTAGTATATCAATTGTGTTATCTTAAAATAAGGTTATGCACTGAAAAGTGGGTCATAAAACATGAACTTTATCTTCTGTTTTTAATCCAGTCTGCCAAAAACACCTGCTGGAGGAAGGACATCCTTTCATACACATTCAAGTTTCATTAGTTAATTGCTGCCAAAAGCTAGATTTGGTCTTAATTTGTCATTTTAACCCATGGTTATAAGCAAAGCATTAATTCTCATAGTCTTTTTTTTTTTCTCTTACTGCTTATACAGGTAAGTGACACAATTGTGTTTCTCGGATCATGTTTCAAGAGAAATGGAAGAATCTGGAGCTATGCATTATAGTCACAAACCAAAGAAAAGGATAGTTTGCTGTTGGCTGGGCTTTGTCCCTAAGGCCAAATATGAATTTCTAGGAAATGAGGCTCATCAGGTGGGACAACTATGTTAGAGGACAACACATTAGTCATAAGGACCCTCAGACCACAGTACCTTTTCCAGAATAATTTTGATGTCTTTCTGTTCTGATAAATGAGCTTTCTACTTTGTTGGGCTCATGTAGAGTGGATACATACCTATTGCTGAGCACAAGGAGAACAAGGAGATTTTTGCAAAGTTCACTGGAAGAGATTCCAGTGTTTTCCCCTGGATGGAGTTACGTTTTACAGTATATGTTTTAGTGTTATTTGGGTAACCGGGTTCATGTTCTGCTTGAGGCACATGACCTCACATCTTTTCCTTTTGGAAGGACTGTTTAGTGTTCGAGGCTATTAATAGTCTGCTAGTTACTAGAAGTCTTTTCAGTATCTGGTTTTAAATTCTTTTTCATGTTTCACACATACACAGAAAGAGAGGGAAACAGAGAGAGAGACAGACAGAAAGAGAGAGAGTGACGTCAGTTCATGACAAGGTTTAGAGACAGTGAGATGAAGTACTGCGCACTGGAATTTTGGCATCAGGTGGCAGGCACTAACATACAAAAGACAGTAACTGCTGAAGATCATTACATATACGAAAGCAGCTCTGAAATGTTCCTCTCAGTGCTGTGTCTTTTGATAGAAAAACCCAATCTTTTTCAGTAATGCTTGTACTTAAGAAGTATGGGAGACAGGGGAAGAGAATGCAGCCAGAATCCTCGGGCAAGCTCTAGTCCCCTGTGAGTCCCACAGCAAAAGGATTAACAACCAACAAACAACAGGGTTGGAGCCTTGAGAAAAAGGCTGAGCCCAGGCTTGACTCTTGCTACTCTGAACATTGGTGGCAAAAGGCCAAATACTACAGCAGCAGAAGAGGGAGCAGAAGAGCCTATAACCTAAGCTACTGCACTTTTATTTGGTACCAAAGCTTCACAATCATAATCCTAGCATACATAAAATAGTGAAGTCCCACAATAATCCCTGTAGTTGAAGATCACATAGAGCAGTGCAGACATCCTTAATCCCAGTAAGTCTCAGTAAGATTTAAGGCCAATAATCCTAGTGCAGTAATCCTTGTGGTTTAAGATTCCATAGAGTGGGGCAAATGTCCACAATAATGCCAGCAGTTCATCCGCAGATATCCATAAATCCAAGTAAGTCATAAATCCAAGTAAGTTATCTGCAGTTCTCAACAGAGGTCATAGGTACACATTTGGTAGTGAGTCGATTTGCTTCCTATTTAAGATGGCCCACTTTGAGGTTAGCTGAGTTGCAGTGCAAAGCTTTGCCCTTTGTCTGTGTGATACTGAATGGGTACTGTAAAAATATGTTTATTATTTTAGTGCTTTAAGATGTGTCTCTCAATTTAATAAACTGGTCTTACCCTTTATTTGTCCACAATGGTGTCAGAACAACCACTGGTATACAACCACTGATGAACAAATTATGTTCATCATATACTTTTTTGATTTATGATATTTCAAATTTAATTTCTGTGAGTTCTCCCTTTCCCAACAGTGGATTACAATAATATTTGAAAAACAAAATTAATGAATGCTTTAACTTACTGTAGTCACAGCCTTAGAAACAGAGGAAGGGAAATAAGTCTATCTAGAATACAGGAATTATTTTAAATTAATTTTATAGACTTTACTTGCCATAGCTTGTGTGGATAAGTGGATGGACAGTGAATAAAGAAAATGAACAGATAAATCAATATCAATGTTTTCCTTTCTGGGCCTCAGAACCAATAGCTGAGTAACAGTTTAAAAAAAAATCTTTATTGATATAGTATGAATACACATAATCATCACATTCAACATTGAGAATTTGTACCAGAATATGACACAACTTGATTCTCATTTTCCCCTTTCCCCCTGCCCTGCATCCCTCACCTGTTATATATACATAAAATCTTTGTTTCCTTTTTCTTTGTTACTATCACATTTTTCCTCTTATTTTTTACCCTTACACCCTCTTTCCTTTTAAATATTTTCTATTTCACAATATCAACCATACATACATCAACTCATTTTCAATTTCATTTTCTCACACCAGAGAAAAGATATGATATTTACACATCTGTGACCCATTTATTTCACTTATGAGGATGTCTTCAAGGTACATCCATTTGAGTATGAATGAATGGGTAACAATTTTTGGCACCAAACTACAACCTTTGTTGTTGGGATCATGTCTTTGTTTTTGGAGTACAGAGGTAAACTATGGAGAAATCATACTGTATTTTTCAACCATACACAGTGTTTGTATTGTTCTTGTCTTATTTTCTTATTTATTTATTTATTTTTTTTAGGTTTTTTGAGACAGGGTTTCGCTTTGTGGTTCAGGCTGGCCCTGAGCTCAGCCTCAAACTCACATCACAGCAATCCTCCTGCCTCTGCCTCCCGAGTGTTGGGATTACAGGCGTGAGCCACCCCACCCGGCTTGTTTTATTTTCTTTTTAAGAGGCCAACAACACTTTTGATCCAGGGCTGTGTGCTAATGTTCCCAGTTACCCTTGTGCCACACAGGGCACAAACATACATTTCCTTCCAGAAGATACCAAGGGCTCATTCAACACCATTGGCTCAGTGTTTCCTACAGAACGTCCCACTTGGAGACCTGCTCTGCACACCTACCTGGTGGCAGGTGAGTGCAGAGTGTGGTCGCAGGAGCAGTTGCGCAGTTGGTGGGGGCCCCTGGAGAAAAACTTTGTTTAGAATTACAGGACATTGCAGCAGGGCATTAAGCTTAGTGCCGAGGCTCCTTTAAGTGAGGAATTGTGACTGCAGTGGTCTGGGCCCCACAGTACAGGTCTTGACTGTCACAGTGTTTACCTGCTCAAAGGCTTGTGATGGATGCTAGCTTTCCTGAGGCAAGGAGCCAGATGGACCTTCCCAGTGCTAAGCCTCTTTTACCCTGTCTTATCTTGTCCGGTGATGCTGTGTCTTCCCATGGCCTCTTGAGTCCCTTCCTGTTGCTCCAGTCTCATTTTCTTTCTTTATCCCTCCTGTCCTTTATCTGTGGGTTCAGTTCTCCTGCTCCCAGCTGCATCATCATTAGTAAAAAGCCCAGGTGTTCCCTGGAACTGTGTATGCCTTTTCTCTCTTCTTTTTTGTTGGCTCTGACAGCAGAATCTGACCTCACATGCTTAGAATTCTACCACTCTGTCCACCTCGGTCATGCAGGCCCTAGCTGCTGTGAGTTCTCACCTGTGTAAACGTAGTGTGGCAGCCTATGAACTGTTCTTATGTCCCGCACCCACTCAAGTCTCTGCTTAAAGAGCATCGCATGTCTCCACCATTGCTCCATCTCCTTTTGAATAGCTTTTGTGTCTTCATCATCTACTATTTTCCTCTTCATCATGGCCTTCTTTCTCTTCCTATGATAGACAAACCATCTCATACCAGGGTTTGTGCTGTATGCTCCCTTTATGTGGGATACTCTTCCCTACATAATAAGTACAAGGCTCATTACTTCCCAGGCTGAAACTGCTGTCTGTTGTATTTAGTGCTGTACACCCTTCCTACCCAACACTGAACTTTGCTACATATTGGCTTTTTTTTTCTAAGTACTTTCCACTATATATTTTTTGGTACATATTTTACTCATGTATTTATTTGTCATTTGGAGCTTTTTTCTAGAAAAAACTCATGAAGGTAGAGATTTTTTTCCCATTTGTTTCTCTGCAAATAACCAGTATCTAGAAGGTACTTTGTGTTTAATCAGTTTTGGCAGGAAGATGAATCTCTGCCAGAATTGGACTTCCTTGGTTATTTGCTGCTATGTTTAAGAGCCATCTGGCTCCTTTGTCGAAGATGAGGTGGCTTAGTATGTCTGGAGCTGCTTCTGCATCTTCTAGTCTGTTCCATTGATTCTTGGGTCTGTTTCTTTGCCAACACCATGCTGTTTTTATTACAGTGGCTTTATAGTATAGTTTTAAGTTGGGGATTGTGACACCCCTGCCATGTCTTGCTTAGAATTGCTTTTGCTATTCTAAGTCTCTTCTGGTTCCAGATGACTGTTTGGACTATTTTCTCTAGTTCTCTGAAATAAATTGTGATTTCAATTGGGATTATATTGTATCTATCTAGCAATTTTGGAAGTATGGCCATTTTGACAGTATTAGTTCTTCCTACCAGGAACAAGGGATGTTTCTCCATTTTCTGATATATTCTTAGATCTAATTTTCAGAGTGCTGTTGTTTTCAGAGAATGGGTGTTTTGAATCCTTTGTTAAATTGATTTTTAGGTATTTCAGTTTTTTGGATGCTATTGTGAAAGGACTTTTTCCCCAGTTTTCTTTCTCAGTGAATGTTATTTGTGTCTATGAAGGCCTTTGATTTTTGAGCATTGGCTTTGTATCTAGCAATGCATGGTACTGAATCTGACAAGTAAGTCTATAGTCTTTTGGCAGGGTTTTTTGCGATCTTCTTCCGTAAAGAGTCTCATGTCATCAACTAACAATGACAGTTTAATTTATTTCCTAATTTTATTCCTTTTCTTTCTCTAGTCTAATTGCTGTGCCTAATGATTCCAGGACTATATTGAACAGTAGTGATGATAGTGTATATCTCTGCCTTGTTCCTGGTTTTAATGTGAAAGTTTTAAGTTTTTTACTATTTAGTATGATGCTGGCTCTTGGTTTCTGATAAATAAATTTTATCAGGTGGACAAAAAGATTATTTCCACTTTTTGTAGGCTTTAATTATGAATGGGTGTTGGATTTTGTCAAGTGCTTTTTCTGAATCTATTGAGATGATTGTATGGTTTTTGTCCATGACTCTGGTATATAGTGTATTACATTTATTTATTTATATATGTTGAAACATCCTTGCATCCCTGGGATGAATCCAAGTTTTTTAGGGTATATAATCTTTTTGGAAGTATCTTATGAGGATTTTTGCATATATTTCATTAGGGAGATTGGCCAATAGTTCTGTTTTTTGGTTAGGTCTCTCTCTGCTTTTGGAATCAAGGTAATGGTTGCTTCCTGGAATTTGGGTGTATTGCTTTCCTTTCAACTTCATTGAAGAGTTTAGAAGTAGTGACGTTAGCTCTTCCCTAATTTTTTGTTGAGTTCAGCAGTGAAGCCATCAGGATCAGGAGTTTTCTTTCTTGGTAGGTTTTAAATTACATTTTGAGTTTCACTGATTGATATTGGGGTGTATGGAGTTTTTCTGTGTTCATTCAATTTTGGTAACTCATATGCGTCTAAGAATCTGTCCATTTCTTCTTCTTGAGTTTCTGAATTTCTGCCAGTCTGTTGTGATTTCATTCTTTTTGTTCCTAATTTCATGAATTTGACCTTTTTTGATAAGGTTGGCTAAGGGTTTGCCACTTTTATTTATCATTTCAAAAAACCAACTCTTTGATTTGGTGATTTTTTGGGTATCTTTCTCTTAGTTTCCATTGCATTAATTTCTGCTCTGATCCTTATAATTTCCTCCCTTGCATAAGCTTTGGGTTTGTCTTGCTCTTCATCTTCTAGGAGCTTAAGGTTGAGCACTAGGTTGTTTATTTCAGTTTTCCCTATTTTCCTAATATGGGTATTCACTGCTGTGAATCTCTCTCATTGAAATGCTTTATTGTATCTCATAACTTCTTGAATGTTGTACTGGGATTATCATTTAATTGTAAAACCATCTAATTTCTTCTGTGATCCACTGATTGTTCAGACAGGTGTTCAATTTCTATGTGTTTGTGAAGTTCTTATAGTTTCTTTTGCCTTGATCTCCAATTTCATTGCACTATGGTCTGACAATACACAGGGAAAAACTTCAATTTCTTTGTATTTACTTAGGCATGCTTTATGAGCTAGCATGTGGTTTCTACTTTGGAGAAGTGTGTAGCTGAGAATAATTCTTATTGTGATTTTTGTGGGTGGAACAATCCGTAAACATCTATTAAGTCCATTTGTTCAAAAGTTTGGTTCAGCTCTAGCATTTCATTGTTGATTTTTTTGTCTAGTTGATTTGTCTATTTCTGATATATATCTACTATTAGTACTCATTTGTTTTTTCATGCTCTTTTTATTGTTTTATAGAATTGAGTGCACTAGCATTTGGTTCATATAAACTTATGAGTTCTTCTCTCTCTTTTGTATTGTTCCCTTTATAAGGATGTAGTGACTGTCTCTCCTAATCAGTTTTTTTTTGAGACTAGGTTTCACTTTGTAGCTCAGGCTAGCCCTAAGCTCACTCTGTAGCCCAAGCAAGCCTCAAACTCACATCAGTCTTCCTGCCTCCTGCCTCTGCCTCCTGAATGCTGGGATTACAGGTGTGAGTTACCACATCTGGCATTTTGGTACATGGTTACTGGGGATTGAACTCAAGATCTTGTGCTTGTAAGGCAGATGCAAGACCACTGAGCAAAATCCTAGTGGTTCAATTGATCAGTTTTTTTTTTTTGAAATCTATGTTGTCTGCACATAGTATATCCACTTTTGCTTTTTTACAGGTTCCTGTCACATAGAGAATTGTTTTACATCTTTTTGCTTTCAGTCGGTGAGTTTTCTGAATTATGATTTATAGAATATAGCATATTGTTTGATATTGATTTTTGGTTTTTTTGAGACAGGGTCTCACTTTGTAGTTCAGGCTGTCCTTTAACTCACTGTGCAGCTCAGACTGGCCTTGAACTCACAGCAATACTCTTGCCTCTGCCTCCTAAAGGCTGGGATTACAGGCATGAGCCATCACTGCTGGCGTTGATATTGATTTTTTTTTTTTTTTTGAGACAGAGTCTTGCTTTGTGGTTCAGGCTGGCCCTGAGTTCAGCCTCAAACTCACATCACAGCAATCCTCCTGCCTCTGCCTCCTGAGTGCTGGGATTACAGGTGTGAGCTACCACACCTGGCACTGTAGTATGTGGTACTGATTGCTGGTGAGTGTGAGTCTCGATACCCAGTATTGTATGTGGTTACCAGGGAATCGAACCTGGGCCGTTGTGCTTGCAAGACAGGCACTGGAACACCTGAGCTAAATCCTCAGCCCGACATTGATTCTTAATGCATTCTGCCAATCTATAGCTATTGATTGGTGAATTGAGGACTTTAACATTGATGATTATAACTGAAATGTATTGACATCCTTGTCATGGTATATTCCTGTAGTTGGCATTATCATTATTAAATTATTATTTTCCCCCATTCCATTTAATTTCTTGCCTTTCCTACTGACGTCACTCTTTTGGGCCCCAAAGAATTGTGGCCTTTGCTGTCTTTTTCTAGGATGTTGTTCAGATTTTTTTGGAATTTTTTTTGATACTGATGAAGTTTCTCGGATGTTCTTTGTTATGGGAGTATCTTATTTCCCCATCAATTTTGAAAGATAGTTTTGCAGGATACATCAATCTAGGTTGGAGGCAGTTCTCTTTTAGGGTTTGAAAGACTTCACTCCAGGCTCTCGTTGGCCTTAAGGTTTGTATTGAAAAGTCTGCTGAGATTTGAATGGGATTTCCTTTGTCTGTGATTTGTTTCTTTTCCCTGTTTTCAATATTTTGTTCTGTTGAGTTTCTGGAATATTGATTATTATATTTGTAGACATGGATTTTTTTTTGATCATGGCTAGTTTGAGTCTTGTATAGCTCTCTTATCTATATGTCAAATTCTTTTCTCTTGCTTGTGATATTTTCTGCCATTACACCCATGAACATTTTCTTATGCTATTTGCAATATCCCTTGTATCTATGTGGACTCTGACCACTCTTATATTATTCTTCTTTGCATCATCTAGCCACTGGGGAATGATTTCTCACGGTCCCTTGTGATTCTTAAGAAACCATTCCTTTCCTAGTCACTAACTGCAATCCTGTCTTCTGTGTTGGAGATTGCGTCCTCACATTCATTTTTCTAATGTGTAAACTTTCAATAGAATTTCTAACTACTGGAAATCTGTATGAAGCTGTTTAACAGATTTCATCATGTTCCTGAGCTCATCTATGTTTATCTCTTTCTTCTTTAGATTTATTAATCATACCTTTCTCTATGGACATTATTTCTGTGTTGTCTGATAAATTAGTTTTGATTTCATTTTTTTCCACATTGTTTTTTGTTGCCAGCTCAGTGAGTCCAGATGGCTGAATTTCAAGTTCTTCCATCTCATTGTTCCCTAAATTTCCCTTCAGTGACCTGGAATTCTGGGTTTGTGTATTATTTATGTGTTTTCTCATTTCTATCTTTTGTCATTATTGATGTTTTTGGTTTAATTCTTGGGTTGATGCTTGTAAAACACTTACTGCAAAGTATCTTTCTTGCTAATGTTTAGAATTCTTAAGGAATGGCTACTTCCTGGGTTGTCCTCCAGTACAGTTGGACATTGGGCCTTGAGTCTGTAATGGCCCTTAGACAATCTCACTGCTCACTGTGGACCAAAACAGAATTGAACGGAGCGGCTATGCCTCTGAGAGTGTTCTAGAAGAGCTGCTGAGCCCACTCATTGAGCCAAGGTCTGGGACAGAGTCCTTGGGTATCCTTGCTGTGTGGTAGTTGCATGAAAACTGTTGAGCCTACTCACCAAGGGGAGATCCAGGCAGAGCTTCTGGGCCCCTGGGAAGGTCCTTGCTCTATCCACTGCATGGTGATCTGGTAGGGGATGATGTACCTCCACGATTGTCCATGGAACTTCTGGGTCTACTCACTGTGTGATGATCCACGGAAGAGTTCCGGGGCCTCCACCCTGTGTGGCAGTTCCTCGAGAATTGCTGGGCCTACTCATTTGACTATATTGAATATTGATACATAATTATATATATTTTTTGACACAGCATATTGCTATATATTTAAGGCTGGCCTGAACTCACTATTTAGCCCAGGTTGGCCTCAAATCTGTGGCAATCCTCCTGCCTCAGACCCCCAAGTGAAGGGATTACAGGCGTGTGCCACTACACCTAGCTTTCTTGATAGATAATTGATTTTTAAAAATTGATATTAAATCTAATCACCTTAAATAAACTCTTATTAAAGACAAGTTTTTTCAGATTGCTTTGGATCAGTGTTTCAGTGTTCCTTAACTTTTTTATTACTGTCTCTTGCCCTCTCAGGAGACATTTTAAGATATGCTTTTCCTAATTTTCCTTTCATTCCATCCACAATTTAAAAACATAAATATCCTATATGTTTGTTTATACTTAGGTATATTTGTGATTTGTACATAAAAAATAAGGTTAATTTTGTCTACTAGAAATGGATTTTTTTGTTTTTGAAGATGAATGTGTGTCTAGATAAAAGACTATTTGAAATCTGAAGTATAGTTTTTGGAAGATTTCTTTGGTGAAACACTCTCAGTTTTTGTTTTTCTGGAAGATAGTTTTTATGGGCACAGTTGCAGGTTGCCTGCCACTTTCTGTCAGTACTTTGAAGTATTATCACACTGACTTCAGGCTTCCTTGTTGGTGCTGAGAGATCCTCTTGCTGTTTTCTAGTATTTGAAGTGTTTTTCTGACTTTTCCATACCTTTAAGATCTTCTCAGTGGTTCCTTTTACTTTATTTTAAAAAATTAAAAAGAAATTTTTGGCACTGGGGATCAAACTCAAGACCTTGCATTTGCAAGGCAGGTGCAGCACCACTGAGCTAGATTCTTAGCCCTCTTCTCTGTGTCTTTTGTGGTCTGTGGTTTAACCATAATGTATTTCTGATTTAATTTCTTTACACTGCTTAATATGTTGCTTCCCTTTTCTGTAAATATATTTTTTTCTAAGTGCTAGAAAATTCTTAGCTGTTTTCTCTTCCAAATTGCTCTTTCTTCTATTTTTCAGGTGCTCTGATTGCAAATTTCTGTTTTATCTGCACCTCTTAACTTTTTAACTAGTCATCCTCTCATTTTCCTGTCTTAAAACTGCGGTAGTTTTTTCAGATTCATTTTTCATTTCATGATTTATTTTTTAGCTATTTTTACTATGTTTTATTTAATATAAGTATTAAATTTAATTTGTTATTACATTTTTTATTTCTAAAAATTCTTTAAAAATTTACTAGTTAAGCTTTTGTACTTTATAGGTTACTTGTTCACTTAAGATTTTTCTATTTCTCTAAATATTTCATAATAGCAGCTTTGAATTTTGTTTTTGAAAGTATTTAAAATTTTTGGGTTTCAGATATTGTTTTGTATTTCTGAACATTGTCATTTAAATTTGCTTGCTTCCTTGTGTGAGTTATGTAAATTTTTTTATTGTGAGATCTGTTTTTGTGGGAATTGTTGAGGGCTCTGTATCCAGGACTTGTTTTTTCATAGATTTTCCTTTGTATTTTTCAGGGAGTATTACTGACAGAGGAGTGCTTCAGTACCCTTTGATGTTACTCAAATCGATATTTCATTATTGGCAACTGAACGGGAATCCAAATGTCATCAATTCCTTAAACAGTTCCTTAGAAGATGATTTGATGGTAGCAGTGTTAACATTTTCAATCAGAGCAACATTTCTGTTTTCAAATGGCTGACTTTTTTCTCCTTGAGATTTTCCTACCTTTCTGGAGAGTCTAGTAACTAATACAATTTTTTATCTATTACAGTTTCTTCAAGACTTAGTAATATTTTAGAATGAGCCTTTTAGAGTGTCTATTTTTTTTTTTGAGACAGGGTGTTGCTTTGTAGTTTAGGCTGGCCCTGAGCTCAACCTCAAACTCATATCACAGCAATCCTCCTGCCTCTGCCTCCCAAGTGCTGGGATTACAGGCATGAACCACCACGCCCGGCACTGTGGTGTGTGGTACTGGTTGCTGCTGGGCGTGAGTCTCCACACCCAGTATTGTATGTGGTTACTGGGGATCGAACCCAGGTCCTTGCACTTGCAAGAAAGGCGATGGAACCACTGACCTAAATCCCCAGTCCCTATAGTATCTATTTTGCTATATTTCTGAAACTTATACTTTGAAAGACTTTATGGTCTCATGTATTGCTCTTTATAATACATAGTTTCTATTTTGATTCTAACAAATTTCAAATAATCTCACTCATATAAAAACTATGTGGGAAAACTCTGTATAAACAATTCTTTCATGGTCAAGAATGTTTTAGCAAAATATTCAAAAGGAATATATACCTTTTTTTAGAGAGAGATATTATGGAGCATAGTAAGTTAAAATTATTTTTATCTATGTATATAAATCACTTTGTTCTCATATAGTGATCTTTAAAGATGGTGACATAATCCAATGAGTTAGAACACATGATAATACCAAGATGTGACTTTCAAGGGTACCCTTTATTTGATTGAGAGATAAAAGAGAGTTTTAAAGAGTCAGAGAACAGCAGAGTTTATCTTCCACTATGCTTTTATCTTCTGATCTCCAAAGGGAGGGAGAAAAAAATGGCTGCCCTTAGCCAAAGGGTCTTTAGTGGAACTGGAGGACATCAGGCCTAGATTTACAATTCACTGTGGGAATTAGATTATAGGATTTTTAAATCTGAGAGCAACAGTTGAAATACAGTAGGAGTATTGGTAGAAAAAACTGCATAGTTTTCAGGTTTTAAAGGTCATTTTTCTTTTTGATTTTTTTTGAAGTCAGCAAAATATTTATTTAAATAGAAAGGCAGCAGGCACATACATTCAAAAAACATTTCTACAAAACAAAAACAAAAACAAAAACAAGGAAGGATATTCCATTCACCTAACAGATGAAAAGAAATATTATGAAAAGAAGGTTAATATGGTTATTTAACTGTAA
Organism: Petromus typicus; assembly: GCA_004026965.1. Classification (NCBI taxonomy): domain Eukaryota; kingdom Metazoa; phylum Chordata; class Mammalia; order Rodentia; family Petromuridae; genus Petromus; species Petromus typicus. The sequence continues at coordinate 2,239 of PVIR01024089.1, read as the reverse complement.
AATAGCAACTACTTGCTGAGTTTTGAAATAAGATTGTAGTTATGAAATACATTGTATAAAGTTTTTTAAAATTATCTGTATTAGTATATTATGAATACACATGATAATCGCATTCAACATTAAGAGTTTGTACCAGAATATGACATGACTTGATTCTCATTTTTTCCCTTTTCCCCCTGCCCTGCACCCCCCATCCCCTATATAACACAATCTTTGTTTTCTTTTTTCTTTATTGTTACCACATTCATTTTCCCCTCGTTATTTACCCTTACACTCTGTGATTTATTTAAATTTAAAAAATTTTATCTATTCATTTAATTTAATCTATTCATTTTTAATGTCATTCAAAATCATGAAAATTTTCTTCTTCTAAAACTTTTATATTTTTAACTTTAACTTTTACAGTTATAATCCACCTCTATTTTAAAGGTATGATGTGAAATAAAAGTTGGAATTTTTTTTTACCATGTATTCAATTGTTCTAGTATCATTTATTGAAAATTTTTTCCTGTTGAATTTCTGTGGCACTTTTGTCAAAAATCAATCATATCTATTAATTCATTTCTTGACTTTTTGCTATGTTTTATTATCTATTTGCTAGTACTGATGGAACTATAAATTTAGTATCTGTGTATTTTATTGAATGAGAATATATAACAGTAACAAATACTTATAATGATAAAATATCCATTTCTAAGTTATTCTTGCCAAGCAAAGGTAATAATTACCGAATGAGAAAACATATCCTGTGCTCGCTTCAGCAGCACATATACTAAAAATTGGAACGAAAACATATCTTATAATGGTTTTTGTAAAAGCTTATCTACCTTTCCATTCAGTCACTATTAATTTATTAAGAGCTAGTACTTGCTGGGCACCATGGTGGGTTATGGATCTAAAGAACACGTGATGCATGGTCCCTGTTCTTGAAGTGCATATAGTCGAATGAGAAGAGATGGAGGATATGAAAATGACAATGACATCTGAATGTGATGAGGGTTGTGAGGTAGGTAAATGTAGGGAACTATAGGAATTAGCCATTCTGGCCATTCAACCCAATCTATAGTCCTTAAGAGAGGGAAGGCCTTGTCAAAGAGCTTGTAAACTGACTGAGTGTTCAAAGCAAGTGGAATCTGGCCTGCGGTAGACTAGGTGTCTGTGTGTGGCCATTGTGGTGCTAGTAAAGACATGAGAGAAAGAAGCTGAGATATCCAAGGCTCTATACCAGTGATTTTTAAATGTTTCAAATAGAAGGGTACAGATGACCACTTCACTAGTTCGAGAAATAGCACCTTACTAAAAATAACAATTCATGTTCTTATGGAAGAAACACCACACAAACTCACTGGGCAAAAGGACATGTAGATACACATTGCCATAGAGAACAGCATGAAGGAAAATTCTTGACCTGAAGAGTGATCACACAGGGCTGGGAAATTTAGTTCAGTGGTTCCAACCTCTGCCTTGTAAGTGCCAGGTCCCAAGTTCAATCCTCGGTAACCACATACCACAGTGCAGGGCATAGTGACTCACGCCCACCAGCAATTAGTACCACACACCACAGTGCTGCGTGTGGTGGTTCACACCTGTAATACCAGCACTTGGGAGGCAGAGGCAGGAGGATTACTGTGTGAGATCAAGGCTTGCCTGGGCTATACAGTAATTTCAGGGACAGCCTGAACTACAAAGTGAGACTCTGTCTCAAAAAATTAAAAAAAAAAAAGTTATCACAAAGGCTTATGGCTGGCTAAGACTTTGTTGGGAAAGTGGACATTGAAAGATAAACTGACAACAGAGATGGGGATATGGTGACAAAACAGTTTGTTTCATAATTTTGTTTCATCTATTGATGATACTGACTTTATTTCATTGATGAAAATATAATGAACTAAGGAAAAAAGTAACCAGTACTATGAACTTAATTTCATTGAATGCCATACATTGTGTCCTGTATTTTATATATATTATATATGATTCCCTCCATTTCACTGTTAATGTCAGTATTTACATGTGAGGGCACTGAGTTTAAGAGTGTAAAGTCACTAGCTAGAGTTCACTCATTTGGTAAATGTTGATGAAAAATTTGAACCCAGATCTTTCCAGAGACTAGATTCATTTTCTGCAACTTACTTAAATGATTATGTATTTGATTTTGCATATAATTAAAAATCCTTAGAAAATTATTTATTTATACTTAATTTGCAAAAATTGCTTCTTTTTACTTGCCACTGCTAGAATG
>PVIR01024088.1:0-26357 GCA_004026965.1 Petromus typicus | reverse complement strand
TTTTTTTTTTTTTTTAGTACTAGAGATCTAACTCAGGATCTTGGGCTTGCAGGGCAGGCGTGGTACCACTGAGGTAAATACCTGGCCCATTATTCAGTATTTTTAATATACTTGTGTTTTGATTTTGACTCACATGAATCACATGAATCATGTGTGGAATTTTCCCTTTGTGGTGTTGTGTTGAAACTCAGAGAATTTTGGATTTTGGAGCATTTTGGAGATGGAGACATTTTAAAAGAATCAGTTGGATATCTTGCAAATGAAAGAGATCAAAGATATTTAAGGGGAGAGGACAGAGTGGCTGAAGACCCAAAAGTCCAGATGAAGAGCGAACTAACAAGCTAGAAGAGTAGCCTGAGAGAAACACAAGAAAAAAAGGCAGAACAAGTGAAAGATATGTTAAGTGATATGAAGAACTAATACAGCAGCAGCACCATTAATCTGACAGGCATTCATCAGAGGATAATGAAGAGAATGCCAGAAAAAGAACAATGAAGGAAATAGAACACATGGGGCAAGGATGTAAGATTTAAAGGGCCCAAGAGGTTTTAACCAAGACAAATGTATTACTTAAAAAAACCGTACAGGGCCCAGGCTGGGCTATAGCTCAGTGGTGCTGCCACTTGCCTAGCAAATGCAAGGACCTAAAATCAAGTCCAAGTTCCACACACACGCACAAAAATTATATACACTACAAATTCCTAAAACTGAAACTAAAATAAAACATCCAAAAGCTAAGTAATGGAGCTGGAGGTGACGGCACATGTCTATAATTCCAGCACACAGGAGGTTGAGGCAGAAAGACTGCCATAGTTTCCAGGCTAGTTTGAACTCACAATAACAAGGTCTCAACTCAGAAAAACGAAAAAAGGGAGGAGGGAGCAATTCAAAATGATACAATTTACTTCACAACCTAATTCAAATGATACTCCAGGTACAACTGACAGAATAATAACCTTAAGAACATCAAATAAGGTAAACAGAAGTTTTTCATATGAAGATAAACAAGAAGTAGTAAGGAGGCAGAGGCAAGAGGAACAAGAGTTTGAGGCTTGCCTGGGCGACACAGGCAGTCTAAGGACAGATTGCACCATATAACAAGATCTTGTCTCAGGAAAAAAGATAAAATATATTAATATCAATATGAAATGAAACTTTTCACATTTATATTTTTAAACATGTTCTCATACGTGGTATATAGTATTTCATTAGTCAATGTTATTATCCAAAGAAGAAAACATGCATCTTCCACTCAACAACATCTTGTAAGATCAAGGAAATATAGTAATACTTAGTATTTATATATCTGTAAGCAGTAGGCCCATATAGTATCCCACTTCACAACGATCTTACTGGCTAAATACTATTACTCCTATTTTCTGGATGAGTCTACTAAGACATGAAAATATTAAATACTTTTCCCAGGATCACAGCTAGATATAAGGGTTAGAAATTAAATCCAAATATAACTCCATATTCAAAGACTTTACTACTAAATTGTCTATCACATATTAAATGAAGACTTTAAGTGCCCGAGAGGTTCCTAACAAGACAAATTTATTATTTAAAAAATTGTACAGGGCTCAGGCTCAGGCTCAGTGGTGCTGCCACCTGGCTGGCAAATGCAAGGTCCTAAATTCAAGTCCAAGTTCCACCAAAAAAAAAGATAAGAAATCCTTCCAGACTTCTTTTCATTTGACAGTGTCTGCACACTATATTTTGAGTGTATATCATCTCTAATGCTATGAATTACCTTTTGGTGCTATCACTCTGTGTGATCTTAAACCAAACTCTCCACTTTCTGCTCCTTATATCTGTCTACTATTTTGAACATCCTTCCAATTGCACCACCAGATCAAATTCTTTGACACACAAACCAACAGGTTTTTAAATCTTCAAGTTATTCTTATGAATACAAATTATATTACTAAGTACTGATAACAAAAGTAGTCCACACTAGTTGATAAACTGGCAAGAGCACATATAACCACTTTGAATGTTACCTATCTATAGCTAAAAAATGAAATGTATCAATTGGAGAGAAGAGGTGAAGGCACTACACTATAAAAACAGAATTACAGTGTTGCCTTTAACCAAAGATACCTTAAAGAGTGCTTCATTTCTACTAACAAAAAGTTGTATCTACTGGTAATTAAATGCAACAGCCTTGTAAAAACATTTTAAGTCTGATTCCACATTCACCAAGAAGCTAATCTTCCTATATATAGGAAGAAGCATTCATTATGAAGCCTTTCAACAGTCTGCATGATAGTAATTTATCATACTAGTATAATATAATGACCATACGAATTTCATCCATATACACTCATTTGCCTTAAGAATGAACTGTTTCACGTAAAGGAATTCTTCTTGAGATTGAAGCATATGCCACAGTAAAATCACCAAGATAATAAATAACTACCCTGTGAAACCCTCCAGTCCTAATGCCTTCTGAATGTCAAGGAATCAGTTTTACCTGAAAAACAAAAATCTTTTAAAACATACCTCATCTAGGATTTCTCTGTTTCTTTGTAGTAATTCAGGTAGTTCTCTGATCAACTGATCAACAGTCTGAATACCTCCCTGTTCAACTACAGATGTGGACTTGGTCAATATAGACTGAGGTACAGTATCTCCAGACACATCTTCAATTGCTGCTGGAAGATTAAGGGAAGCTAATACCCTAGGAAAAAATTAGATATTATATTACATAAAAGTTTAAACACTCTTTAAAATATTCACCACTTATGTTTAAATCAATACCAATGGCACTATGTAGCGCCTCAAAAAAGTAGATAAACCTGTTAATAGAAAAATTAAAAGGAAAAACAGAAAATCAATGACTTATAAAATTAAAAGGAAATCATTACAGAATGAAGTTATTAAGTTCACAGTTCAGAATTAAAACTCAAAGAGTAACAAAAAGCTGTAACAGTATCAAAATATATTAAATAACTGACTAATAGCTCAAGCTTAACTTTTTTCTTTCAAAAGTTCTTTTTAAAAAGTCTTATTTTCATTGTTATATTGTCACTAACAAATCAGAAATATATAAAACAGTATAATTTTATATCACCTATGCAGTATGTCAGTAGAACACAAGAGATGTAAGCATTAATTACAGAGTCTTCATTTGTGCTCAGTTTTTTTATACTGACTTTATTGGTACATTTTATCACATTGTGATCATATTCAATATTGAGAATTTGTACCAGTACATGACACATCTTGATGCTCATTTTTTCCAATTCTCCTGATCTCCCTACAACTCCCAGCCCTTGATATACCTAAGCTTTATTTCCTTTTTCTTTAACCATCAAATATTTTCTTTCCCTTCTTTACTATTCCTACCCTCTCTTTCCCTTTGAACATGTGCCTAGTTGTGTAATACGATGATTCTTTAGTTATTTCATCTATATGATGGTAGTGGGAGAAAATATCCCTATTTATTATTTATAAAGGTAGAAAAGCAAATGAAATAATGTAATACAATGAACTTCTTAGAAAATAAGTTTGTATAAACTCAGACAGCTTCTTTATCATATGCAACAATAAACTTAGGTTGTCTTCTCACTAAAGAAAAATGGTTACCAAAATCCATACACTCATCAAAGTTAAAAACATGCAAAAGTCAAGAGAAAATATTTTTAATCACATATATCTGGCAAAGAGCTTGTCTTCATAAAAAATGAAAAGAACCAAGGATATAGCTCCATGGTAGAGTACCCTTGCATTAGATCCTTGGTACCCCAAAAAAGTGCATAGTTTTTTTTTGGTTTTTTTGGGTTTTTTTTTTTTTTTTTGGTATTTTTGAGACAGAGTCTTACTTTGTAGCCCAGGCTGGCCTTGAATTCACAGTGATTCTCCTACTTTTGTCCCCCAAGTGCTGGGCCAGTGATCTGCCAGTCTTGTGTAAAGTTAAATACATACAACTCAAAAATTCCAATACAAGGTGTTTATAGAAGAAAATTAAGACATCCACATAAAAATTTATATAGGGCCAGGGATTTAGCTCAATGGTGCCTGCCAGGCAAGCACAAGGTCCCAAGTTTAATCCCTGGTACAAAAAAAAAAGTATATAAATGTTCATAGTAACTGAAACGTATCAAAACAAAAAAGAATTAACAAAATGCTGTCTGACCATAAAATAGAATACCATACAACACAAAACAGGTTAAATCAGTATTCAAGAGGAGAAATTAAATGCAAAGTCCTATACTAAGTAAAAAAGATACTCTGAATATATGCTATACATACTCTGAAGTACTGTATACTTTATACACTATAGCAATACTATAATGTACATACTGTACATACTATAATGATTTCATTTGTATTAAAGTGTATGAAGAACAAAACTAACCTGTAGTGATAGGGAAGAGGTAAGTAATGGCTAGGAGAAAAGGGAGACGATACTGAGGGGAGAAAGGCAGGATTAGGTAACAGAAATATCCTCAATTTTATCTTGGCAGTAATGATAGTTACTAAAGTACTTAAAATTAACTGAACTATACCCTTAAAATGGGTGTGCTTATTGTGAGCAAATTATACCTAAATTTTTAAGACTACTGTTAATTCATGATTAAGTCTTCACACCACCAAAAAAAAAAAATCTGGTTGAGAATACTTACTACATCATGTACTGTACTTAACTTAGAAGTTCATTTCCACTTCTTTCACACAAATAAATATCTCTTAAAATACAAACTGGTACCAAATATCCTCACCTTATTTCTGTTAGCAAATTTCTCCCAACTATAATTTATTTGCTACAGCTTAATACAGTGTCTCTAGATTATGTATACATATTGTCATTTTATTTCCTTGACATTAAATTTCAAGTTCAGGAAACTAAAATGTTCATAAACTATTTAGTCAAGGAACAACCAAACAGAAAACTTCAGAACTACAGAAATATATTCTTCAGAGTTAAGGTTACTTACCCATTTGCCAGAGTGGTGGCTTCTCTCATTTGAGCAATTGATCTGTTAACTAAATCAGCTTTCCTCTGACTAAAGGCAGCCAAAGACTGTTGCACTGACACAGGAACCATCTTCTCAAACAAATCTCAATTTAGGAAGGCAAATTTAAACAAAATTTTAGCACACACACAAAAAATTGGGCCACAGAAGTAGCTTCATATTATCTTTCTAATATTCACAAAGTCTACAAATATTTGAAGATCAAAACCAAATAATTACTGAAGTACAAAGATGATGAGCATTTTCAGATCATTATATTCACAGGCACAGTCAATAACAAAAAGCTTTCTGTTTTGAATTTTATTTCTGAGTATGAAGGAAGGATCTTTGGTAATACTGCTCATTTGTTGATTAAATTGACTGAGTGTGTACATTGCCAGAATTCAACTTTCAACTCCACTGCTTGCTAGTTATGTGACCACAGTCAAATAACCACTCTGTATATTAGTATCCTTATCAATAAAATGAGGATGTTAATAAATAGTACCTTTATTGTGGGGCTGTTGTGAGCACTTAAGTGGTTAAGAGTCCCTAGCACATAGTAAATATTTTGTGTTTGCCAAACAAATTTAAGTAAAATAATCTCTTACCTATAATTCAGAATATTATCGGTGGGATATGAGAGGCTACTAAATATTGCACATTTAACATATATCTATAATAGCCAAAAATATACTAAAATTTATCTAATACAAATGACTCCAGAAGTCTACATGTTTACAAATACATTTGTTTCTTTTAATAATATCTTAAATGTTAGCAAAATAATAATCAGCTGTCTCAAGTCTTTTCAGTATAATTTCAAGTTTTCTTTGTATTTCATTTATTTTCCATCTTAAAATTTCACTAAAGACAATTTTTACTGTCACATTCATTTTAAAACACATGGATGTACAGTGTAGCTGATGTATATAAGAACTGTATGATTTTATCTAAAAATAGAATAAACCGGAGAAAACTAAGTAATTATAAACAATGAAGTGTATATAAGAAATAGACAAACCATTGAACTTCTGACTGATGGGTACATTGACTGGGGTAGACTTCACAAGTGTGGCTTTGCCAATAGGATCTAGATCTTTAAGGTCTGGAACTCGATCGTGATAAATGAAGTCATTATCCTTCTTTGCTGCAGTAAGGGCACGGCTGATTTTGTCAGAAAAATCCTTCACATTGACATATTCATCATAGCGAGATGCCACTGTCTTAATCAATTCTGCTGCATGCTAAGAACCAAAATGTTAAAACTTTTTAAATGCACATTTTTTTTCTCCACAAAGCACTGGTTTAAAAAATAATAACAATATATTTTTTTACAAACTTAATGTGGGGATTTGCATTTCTATCATTGTGTCACACAGGATTACGTGCAAATTCTCCTGTCACAAAATGCTCTCACAATAAAGGACTATACATGATAGACATCTATTTCAACACAGGAGTGAACTACCAAGATAATAAAAGAAATTCATGGACTAATCAGCACAAACTGACACTGAGGAAGGCTGGATGTTAAATTATTTTTGTGAGCTAAACAGTCAGAACTTAAAATGTGTTATAAATCACCATGGAGACTGAAGACAAGGGCCTTAAAACCAAAGAGGTCACAAAACTAAAATGCACCTTTGCATACCTTTATATGAAGGCAAGAACTTTACAGGACTACACTCAGTAAAAAGGTATACTGTGTTCTCCAAAATCCATATGCTGCAGTTTCGACCTCAAATGTGATAGTATTTGTAGATGGGTCTTTAGAGGATAATTAATGAGCTCACCAGGAGAGCACTGGCATGGAACCAGCGCCCATACAAGAGACATTAGAGATTTTGCTCTCATTCTTTACCATGTGAAAAAAATAAAGGAATCTGTAAACCTTACTAGACCTAGACCATGCTGGTACCTTGACCTGGGACTTCCAGTCTCTAGAACTGAGGAAAATAAATTTCTATTTTTTTAGTTTACCCTGTGTACGTTATGTTATTACAGCAGCCCAATGAAGATATCACACAACTAGTTAGCAGCAGAAGACATTTATATGAAATTCAACACAGCCCCAAAGAAAAATGAGATTTTAATAGAGAGACCTTCAAGATACACTGCTACAGTCTTGAAAGAGAAAGACAGCCTGTGAACTCTGCGGTCTTTGACCCAGAGATGTTACTTCCAGTATATTCCCCAGGTTAGGTTAATACTTCTCAAACTGTGGTGAGGGACTGCTTTGTTTGCTTTAGTTTCAAATCTATGACAGAGGGGGAAAAGATAACTCCCAAACCTACTAGATATTTAAGACATGAGTTTATATTCTCTAAAATCAATGAATTCTAGGTACAATGGAGGTTAAGAAAACATTTATTGAAAGAAAGCTTCTGTCTAAGAGACAGAAGGGAGACCAGAGAGTGAGTTGCCCCTGTAACCCAGTATGTTAACTAATAAAACAAACAATACATTCATGAAATCAAATTTAACATTTTCCAAGAGCCTTCAATTATGAGTTAAATATATCTGACATATAGTCACTCTCAATCTTGTTTTTTTATCTTCTGATCTGCTTTTGTTAGTTTTCGTGATTTTGTTTGGGGTTGTTTTGTTTGGTCAGATGGTAGCTTGGTTTGGTCTGGTTTTTTGAGACAAGGTATCATTACATAGCTCATGCTGGCCTTGAACTCACTATGTAGCCCAAGCTTCTCTCACACTCTCAGCGATCTTCCTGCCTCAGCCCCTCAAGTGCTGGGATTACAGGGATGTGTCACCTTGCCTTACCAGATCTTATCTGTATGTCTGTATGCCTCTAAAACTTTTTGAAAATTACGTTAGCAGTTTTTTAAATTCCATAAAGATGAGAAAGAGGATTCTATCTTCTGTAGCCAAATAAACTCCACTATGTAAGAGGTACAACTTGTAAATTGTATTAAGCCCAGGTACAATTGTTCTTGGCTCTAGAAGTGACCTATAGAGGGATTTTACCTTTGCTGCCAGTTTACCTATTATTTTCATTTTCCTAAGTAGGAGTTTCTTTTTGTTTCTGGTTTGTATGCAATGATAAAACTAGTTTGCTTTGCTGATAATAATGGCTAGAAACTTGGTTTGATAGTATAACCAGAAACTTTGCTCTGCTGATAGTAATAGCCAGAAACTTGATCTGATGGTATAACTTGGTTTGATGGCTAGAATCACGAGGTACTATACTAGAAGCTACAGAGAACACGGTTTGTTGGTCATCTTTTTTGTCTGTTTATCTCAAATCAATATTTGTGCTCAAATCAGAACTGAGCTCAAATATTTCATGCTATAAGGAGCCACTCGCAAATGTGTCAAAACCTGGGCATTTGAGGACACAAGGTCTGTCATTTACCGCAGACACACGACAGACTTATAATGTCAGTGTGGACGACCACACACATACCACATGGATATGCAAGGTCGCTATTTTGTCTAAGTGAGTCTCAGGAAAGTTGATAAAAGATACATAGCTCTTGAGCTTAGTAGCTGCAGCTCCTACAACTCTCATGCTCTACTACTGCTGCCCTTAACGCCATAAAATTTAAGTTTAATTCCTGTTTTCTTGTGATTTCTGCTCCCCACACATTCTTTTCCTGGGAACCTCACCTGACCAGATCCCCTTTTAACTCACTGGCCAGACACATGCCTGCTGGAAAGAGGAACTGCCCTTTGAGAGATGGATCAGTGAGTATATTCTGTGTTAATTTTTGACCTATGACTGAAGCTATAAACTTTATGTGTCTATAACTGAGAAAGTACCTCTCATTATGTGAATCTAAAATAGTATTCTTTTTCTGTAGAGTACTTAAATGTTTAATTAATATTAAAGGAGTTATCTTCTGACTGATTTATAAAAGTTAAGTACCTTAAATCTAACAGTTACAGAATTCCCAGAAAATTAAAAAAAAATATTTCTAATAATTCAAATATGCTGGTCTTAAAAATTCTCTCCCACAGGGCCGGGGGGTTAGCTCAGTGGTTCCGGCGCCTGTCTTGCAAGCACAATGGCCCAGGTTTGATCCCAGGGACCATGTACAATACTGGCTTTGGAGACTCATGCCCAGTAGCAATCAGTACCACATACCACAGTGCCAGGCATGGTGGCTCATGCCTATAATCCCAGCACTCGGGAGGCAGAGGCAGGAGGATTGCTATAATGTGCATTTGAGGCTGAGCTCAGGGCCAGCCTGAACTACAAAGCGAGACTCTGTCTCAAAAAAAAAAATCTCTCCCACAGAAATTCCTGACTCAGAAACATTTTTACATATAAAGTAACTTACTGTGATCACAAGGAATTCCTAGAAAAATCAGACACATTTGAAAATTTAGATTTTATAAAAAAAAATCTTTCCCTAGTTTTGTCAATATGAGTTCTCTTACAAAAGACTAAACTTGCTAAATAATATTTCTATAACATCTTCTAATACCCAATGTATATGTTAATTTCCCTATCAGTCCCCCTTCCGATTCCTTACTTTACCAATACTCAAAAATATAATTCACATAAATACTCCTGTCCCTGTTACAAAGTTGATCCAGATATCACAGCAAGTTTCTGACAACCCCAACACCACCACTGTGGCTCTAACTATATAGCAGGTCCTCTGCTAGAGTGAGTGAGTGTTAAAATTGCTGTTCACAGGCTGCAGAATTATACCCCCACAGAGGACAGGCACAGGTAGGTACTACACATTTTCATGGAGCATGATAAATAATTTACAATATTTTTTACATTAAAATAAACGCAGGTTAAGAGAACTGAGGACAAAGTTTTGCATCAATTTTTAGGTAAAACATAAGACTTCAAAAAAAAGAAGAGTAGGCAAAGCCTAAGTTCAAAACAAGCTCTCTCTCTCTCTCTCTGCTGACAGCGGAAATAAGTGGGAAAAATCCTGACTGTAAACTAAGGAATTCCTCTAGGAAAAAAAGTAGAAAACAAAGTTACTCAACTATTACCGAGAAACTCACCTGTAACCTTGCAATCTCTTCCCCAAATTTCTTCTGCTGCTTTGCCAGGATAGACTGATGGTACTCAGCGTTGGCCTGCATGATACAGTGTTTTGCTGCCAGGACAGGGAACACCTCCTGGAAATAAAAATACTGACCAGGGGAGAGTCCAACCAAACAAACCATCACAGACAACATGGGACGCAGGAAGAAAAAGGAAAAGGAGACAGAAATTAGAATCACCCCATTAATAGTTTAGAGATAGGTTAGTCATTAGATGTAAACAGAGAAGACCACATGATTTTGCAAGGATTGAATTCTATGAATCCATTTTTTTCTTTCCATTAAAATTAAGGGTTTTTTTAAAAAAACTATTAGCTGAGGCCAATGTAGGTTTTTCAAATTCATGTCAATTAAGCCATAAAGTCAGCAATTTGTTTGCAAGGAAGAAAGGAAAGCATGCATTAGAAAGAGAAGTAGAATGGACTTTCAGAGGAATACCAAGCACAAGGCTTTAGAAGCTTCCTTATGAGTCCTTACCCAGCCCTCAGAGTTAACTAAACCATTACTCACATATACTAATGAAATTGTTCTATAGCTGACTGTTTCATCATGTTTAAAAGACAAAAGACAGCAAAGTAAGTTCTCACTTAAATTCATGTGCTAAGCAATTTTTTAATAAAGATTTTTAGCCATACAAAAATGACTCGGCATCATATAAACACTAATATTTCAGTAGCAATGTACTCGAAAACACATCATAGACATACAAATGCACTAGTAAGTTAACAGCTGATATAAAATGTTATTTAGCCCTAATTTATTTTCAAAACAATGCAAGTCAAACTTTTTAAAAATTCAAACATATGAACCAGAATAGCCATTATATTTGATAGAAGCTCTTCCAAAATACTATATCCTACCCTATAATCTCACTGTTTTTAGGAAATACATTATTAAAAAAAAAAAAAGAAAATCCAAGAAATATACTAGACAATCACTGTCTAGACAAAAATACAAGAGAATCAAAAACTGAATTACTACCTTGAGTGTTTTCCTGTCTCCCAGTGAATAATTTCCTAGCTTCCTGGATCACTACTTGCAGATATTCCAGTTTTATAACTAGAATATGAAAATACCTTATGAGCTTTATTAGTAAGAAGGAAATAACAACATCTAAATCTCAAATTGCATTCATGCCAGTACTCAAGGTAAGACTGGAATAACTTGGTACGTAAACAGGAGATTTTCAAAGAATACCAGGAGTGCTGCAGAAGTAGTTTCCAATTCTTTGTAGGAGACATTCTTCTTTCCGTAACAGGACTGAACTAATGGCCCAACAGGATGTAACGGTACACTGTGCAGCTGAACATAAGGTCTTTCAGATGAAAAAAAGGTGAGAAGAGATCCCAAGTCTCTTTTTAAGAGTAAAGCTACTAGGACCCAAGAGTCCTGGGCACTTTTCTTCTAGGCTCTTGGTGTACTTTAACCTCCCAGGAATCTTCCCATAATTCCTATTGTTCATTTCTTACTAAAGTGTATTTTGATGCATCTTTACCCCTAAAGCTCTTTGCAATTTCATAATTCACAAATATTTCAGAATGTGGCTTATAAATCCATCAGTGCCCATAGTAACATGTTTCCCATGTAATAAATATTGTCTGCCACCATACAAGACAATAATTGAAACATGCATTTTACTCAATTTTTTTAATAATTCCAATGTAATTTATTAGTCAAATCTGTTTTATCATTTAAAAATGTTCATCTCTGTCTGACCAGTCTTTTAAAATGTCATTTGAGAAAGGGTTTACATTCAAACATGATACTTCCTGTGATACGTGGTTTAAGATGGTTGCTTTTCCTTAGCTGTCCTTTAGCAGCCCAAATGGCTACCCTGTTGGCAAAATTTAATTCTAATCAAAACATCAGATGAATTTGTTCTCTTTTCCTTTTTTTGTCTGTTTATGTGCTTTAAAGACTCATCTTTAAGAAAACAGGACAGTAATTAAAAATATAAATAATCAACATGCTCAAGTATTCATGCTTGTATCTAATCACCAATGATTGAGAATGAAAGAATGCCTTGATCTGATTAAATTATGTTAAACAGATACTGAGAGTTTTCCAGAAAGAGTTTTAGCTCGGAAAAACAAGCTGAGTAAAAAGTAAAAGCAAAGGCGTCCCCTAAATATACAAGAGTTGTTCATGCACCTTAAATTAAAAAACTATTTCTACCAATATATTCTTCAAATGTTTCTATTAAAATTTCAACTACTCTTAAGATGGACAGTTTTCAGCATTTTTGCATACAACAGTATTTCCACATGCAAAATACGACATTTATTAAATAGTAACTGACCTTGGGGAGAGTGTCTTTGTACTGACACTGTTTGAAAGCATCACCAAAATAATCTGCAGCCTGATTAGCCAACTTAGCTATGATGGCATCTTTCATTTTATCTGGAATAAAGTAGTTAAAGTGATGAGATATATTCAAAACTTCAATAGATAAACTGACATATGACTTAGTAAACACAGACAATAAGATCAAAAGTTTATAATTTGTAAAAATCCTTACTGATGAAATTAAAATTCTTTTGTGTAAAACTATTTATTCCATAGGCAAATCCAAAGAGAAAAAAATTGACTGATGATTACTGACCACTGGGGAAAATGGAAATACAGAGCAATTAATATGTACCCAGTTATTTGGGGGGAATGATAATGTTTTAAAATAAGATGTTGCTGGACCAAGGGTTTTGCTCAGTGGTTCCAGCATCTGCCTAGCAAATGCAAGGTCCTGAGTCCAATCCCCGGTACCACATACTACAATGCTGGGTGTGGTGAGGCAGAGGCAGGAGGACTGCTCTGAGTTCAAGGTTGCCCTCACTTACATGGTGAGTTCAGGACCAGCATAAACTACAAAACAAGACCCTGTCTCAAAAAAATAAAAAGAAGATGGTACTAATGGTTGAAAACCTTTTGACTAATGATTTTAGGTGGATTTTGGTGTAAATGAATTCTACCTCAATATATATTGTTATTTTAAAAGGAAAAATTTTTCTGCTTATCTTTTCCACACGATGACTATGCCCTAATTTCCCTGCATGAGTTAATATTCAGCCTCTATTCTATTCTCTCATACATGCCTTACATGCCTTATAAGAAATGTTCTCATTTCCCCATTCAGCAAGGATTCTGCCTGGAGGGCTCTTTCTGTCATTTAATAAGCCCATCTTATCATTTCTCAGTCTTTTGACTAAGATCAAGTGTAAAAGCCTATCTGGATGAAAGAATCTAAAATTAACATGACTCCTACCACAACCAGGCAGTCACCATCACATAACTCACATTTTCTTCACTACAACAATCTCACTCCCCTACATTAAATATATGCTTTCTAGAAATAGAAGTCTCGCTTATCTATTAATTCTTTATCTAGAAACTAGAACAATGCCTAAAATAAGCACACAATATTTGCTAAATGTTTTATAATACTGCAAATATATCTAAATACTATTTCAAAATCTAGTATTTAAGAACAATAGGTAACTAAGCTTTCAAAATAAGCCTTCAACATTTGCCCACAATCTTAATACAAGTTCAAAAACTGGAAGCTGTCATTTTTTTTAATAATCTCTGTATTATGTTCAAAAAGGAAGGTCTGCATAGAACATGCTACATTCTAATCACTTTCTTAGTTTAAAAGCTTATTACTTCTTTTAATATGCAAAATACTGGAGTTACCTCTTGTAGCTTTTAAAAAAAATACTTCTTGGGCCTGTGCCAGCATGATAAGACTGAGGGTCCCAACAGTATCTGGAGATATGTCCACAGTAGGCTCTCGATTTAAGGCAGATAAAACCGTCTCCTTAATATGTAAAAAGGCACCACTAGCAAACTAAAGGAGGAAAAAAAAAACCACTTTTAAAAAATCTATAGGAGCTCAGCAAGACTATTTTCTATAAAAATCATTACAAATTTTAATTCTGTGAAGTTATATTTAAATTTTCATATGATGAAAACCAGTCTAGAACATTTGACCTACAGACATTAAGCTTATCTTTCAAAAACTCTATATAAAGGGAGGCTGAAGCAAGAGGATCACAAGTTTGAGACCAACCTGGGCGGGCTACGTAATGAGTTCAAGGGTAGGAAGAACATGTTTATGAAAAATAAATAAATAAAAACTCTATACAGTTACAAATGGTTTAACAAAGATTAAACGTAAATTACAGGAAGCTGGGCATGGTAGCACATGCCTGTAACCACAGCACTTTGAGGGCTGAGGCAGGAGAACCACAAGTTTGAGACCACACTGGGTAACTTATTTAAACTCTGTCTCAAAACATAAAAAGGGATTGAGCATGTAACCCAATACAAAGGCTCTGGGTTCACAAGGAAAAAATAATAAAGGTAAATTACAGCAAAAAATTAAGTAACTTAATGGCAAAAAACAATTAGGTTTATTTATCTTTAAATACACTTCTTCCAATTTTACCTAAGAATACAGGGAAAGGGGACAAGGATTTAGCTCAGTGACAACGACACCTGCCTTGCAAGTGCAAGGTCATGAGTTCAATCCTCAGTACTGCCAAAAAAAAGTAATTAAAAATAGATTTAAAATAAAAATTTAAAAGTACAACAAAGTCAAGTTTTTAAAAAAGAATACAGGAGGGGCCGGGGAGTTAGCTCAGTGGTTCCGGCGCCTGTCTTGCAAGCGCAAGGGCCCGGGTTCGATCCCCGGTAACCACATGACAATACTGGGTGTGGAGACCCACACCCAGCAGCAAACAGTACCACATACCACAGTGCCGGGCGTGGTGGCTCACGCCTGTAATCCCAGCACTCGGGAGGCAGAGGCAGGAAGATTGTGATGTGAATTTGAGGCTGAGCTCAGGGCCAGCCTGAACCACAAAAGCGAGACCCTGTCTCAAAAAGCCTAAAAAAAAAGAATACAGGAAAGCATAAAACAGTAAAAATGTTTTTAGTGCTTAAACGCTCTTGCTTTCATCCCAAATTCCTCATTCAAATAAGTATGGTATGCTAAAAGTGTACCCCTCTGAACCCTCTGAACAAGAGCATTACTATTCACCACTCTTCATTTCTGTCTGTTTCTTAAGAGTTCCCTAGTGAAATGTTCCCCATTAAATTGATCATCCCTCCGACATTTTGTTAATGATAACACAAAAATAGGTTTGTTTTTGTAAGGGGAAAAAAAAGCACACTAACAGGAACAAAGTCTTGGAATTAAAATGTAGGCTGGACTTCTGAATACAGAGAGATAATTCAAAGTTAATTTTATGAAAATGAATATAGGACTGGAGATTTAGCTCAGTGGTTCTGGCTATCTGCCTGACAAGCACAAGGTCCTGAGTTTGATCCCTGGTATATCACATACCGCAGTACTGGGTGTGGTGGCTTATACCTGTAATCCCAGCGCTTGGGAGGCAAAAGCAGAAGGATTGCTGTGAATTTGAGGCTAGCCTAGGCTACATAGTGAGTTCAGGACCAGTTTGAACTACAAAGCAAGACCTTGTCTCAAAACACTAAAGGAAAGAAAAGAAAGTGAATATAAAGCTTTATGCATTTATTAACTCCTATAAAAATAGGAGTTTATCTGTAAGGATTATTCAGGTGGCCTTGATTAGTGACTATTAGAATTACAGACCAGGCAGTGAGAGGTTAATTCTCTTAAACACAAAGAAGGAACCAGAGGTCGAGAGGTATTCAAGAACTTGTCCACTAGGACATGGGTAGCAAATGGCCTAGATAAGAAGCAAAGTCTAATACTGCTACTTTTCCTTTCTTCATATGATGTGGCCAGTTGTGAAGACTAACAGAATGGAGTACTTCCTAAATAATTCAAAATGACTTCTACGATCTCTCATGTCAGTTAATTTTTATAATTAATAAAAACTTAAATAAAGTTGTATTTCATTTTCATAATTTAAAGTATTTGCCATTTACAGTGTTAAAAAGAAATAGTATGTGTTTTTCTTGTCATTTATGTCTATTTAAATAGTACAGCAAATTATAACTTCGGTGTATGTTGTTTGCTTGAATTATACTTTCCTCTCACCTTCACAAACAGCATTCCTCTCCTCTCTCCAGAACTTAAACACTGGTGAAAATCAGACTCAGAGTACCTCTGAAACAAACCAATTCCACAGGAACAGAGGGAGGAATACCTGGACTTCTGTGATATTTGAAATAACAATGCCTAAGACTCAAATGAAATCCATTTCTGACCTTCAACTCCTTATCTGTAAAATGGGAATGATATTCCATGACATGCATCATAAGATGAAACACTTTATAAACTGTAAGTAATATAAAATATGGAAACAATTATAGAGGATGTCCCAACATAATCACTTATGTTCTTTAAACTAAAACAAATAAAAACTGGATAAATGACAAACAACTGCTACAAAATAGCAACTCAAATTAGTGAAGGGTTAGTACCTAAAATAGAGAGTAGTCATCTTAGGACCACTGTAGGACTGACCAAATTTAAATATGACTGCTCCATAAATCTCAGAATTAAACTTTTATATTTTTGCCAAAGTTCTTAATTTTTTGTGACACCAGTGAAAATTTCAGTCTTTCATTTTAACAAACATACAAAAATAATGTATAAATGCTTTAAATTAGGTCATTTACTTAAAAGGTATATATCATAAATGTTTACAATTTTATCTCATATATTTATTCATCAACACTAATTGAGCCTCTATTATGTGCCAGGCACTGTGCTAGGTGCTAGGTATACAATGGAGGGAAAAAACAGACTTGGACCATAAGTAGTTAGTCTAAAGGTTTTTAAAATAAGAATTAATTCATTTAAAAAGTGGCTCACTTTCCAAGAACACATCTATTGTATAAAGAAGTATCTATAAACCTAAATGTAAATTATTTTCAATTTAATGCAACTTATGTTGATCATTACGTAGTAACTACTTTTCTGCGTACCTGGTAATGTTTAGCAGCGATTTTCAATCCTTCATCATTATCCAGGTTCTGTTCTGCTGCAATCTGGCTAGCTAAGGCTGCACAATTGAACAACACACAGCTCTTTTCATATCCTAAGCTTGCAAGAGCTGCAAAAAATTGAGAAGGAAAAGTTTATCAGATTATTTTTTCTAAGCAAAGTAAATTTTTCAAAGAAAAATGATCCATGACTTTTATGCCACTACCTCTCAAAAAATGAAGTTTCCAGAACTGTTTTCTCACCTACTTAGAGCTGCCCAGACACTTACTTCCACGACAATATTCCCACAATCAAACTTCAGAACAGATCAGAGACTAGGGGTATGGCTTAGCTGTACAGTGCTTGTCCAGCATGCCTGAGAACTTAGGTTCAATCCTCAGCATCACACACACAAAAAAAAACAATCAAGATTAGTAAAAATTTTTTCTCTTCTTCCTTTATTTCTACACATATTATAGTCAGATTCAAAATGTTAAAATCAGACTGGAGATTTACGTTAGTGATGCCATGCCTGCCTCACAATCACAAGGTCCTGAGTTTGATCCTCAGTACTACACACACACACAAAAGTAAAATCAATCTCATGTCATTTCTTACTAAATTTCTTAAATTTAAACAAGTTATTTCCATTTTCTCAGCATGTCTCAAAATTATATCTTCCCATGAGTCAGTTTTTCATTACTCCAAACCTAAGTGAAAGCAAGCACCTCCCAGCTGCCCTTGCATACCTCATTCCCTCATGCCAATACCTGTATCTCCCAGAGGCCTAGCAGATTAGTTTGGCTAAAATGTAACTGATAAGAATTCATAACCTCATATCCACTAGCACAGCTACTATTAAAAAAGAGAATTAACAAGTGTGAATAACAGAAACTTGTAGCAAAATTGGAACACTTTGTACACCTTTGATGGAAATACAAAACGCAGCTGCTTCTGTTGAAACGAGTATGGTTGGTTCTCAAAAATTAAAAATCGATTACATGATCCATTTCACTTCTGGGCACATACCCAAAAAACCTAAAAGGAGGGTCTCAAAGACTTAAGTGTATACCTGTGGTCATAGCAACATTATAACATCTAAAAGGTGAAAAGTAACTTAGTCCTTCATCAATACAAGGATAAACAAAGTGATATACACATATATTAAAATATTATTCAATTTTTAAAAGGAAATTACATGCTATAATAATGTAATCATGTGAATATTACACTAAATGAAATAAACCAATCACAAAAAGACAGACACTGAATGATTCTACTAGTATGAAGTACTTAGTAGCCAACTTTATAGAAACATAAAGTAGGTAGTCCTTACCAGGGAAGAGAGAGGACAGTAACGGTTAGTGACTATGTACAGCATTTCAGATGTGCACTATAAAACCTTCTGGAGGTCTATTCACAACAATATGAATACACTGAACTCTATCATTAAAAATAGTTAAGACTCTAAATTTCATGTTGTATGTTTATTTCCTCATCATGTTATGTTTTTTAAATACAAACATAGTTTGATTCTACTTACATGAATTATCTGGAGTAGTTAAATTCAAAGACAGAAATTATAACGGTAGTTGCCAGGGACTGGTGAGGAGGGAAGAATGGGAAGTTACTGTTTAAAGGGTACAGGATTTCAGTTTTGTAAGATCAAAGAGACCAAGAAACAGATGATAGTGATGGCTGAACAATGAATAATATGAATGTACTTAATAGTACTGCATGGCACATTTATACATGGTTAAAGTGATATATTATGTGTATTTTATCACAACTAAAAATAATGTTTTAGAAAACAATCTAAAGACTGGGGATGTAGCTCAGTGGTAGAGTGCCTAGCACACCCAAAACCCCTGGATTCAATCACCAGGACTACTCACTCCCCAAAAAGAAATCCAGAATCTATAATGGCACCCTCTATTAGAGTACTTGTAAAGTTCAATTACAGTGTAATTCAAGGTCTCATATAAGGTACCAGCCATTGACTACCAGACAAAATAATATGAAAGGACCATAAAGAAGTCTGGACAAACTATTTAGCAAAACTAGAACAATTCTACAATTGAGTGTTTATGCACAAAGTAAATCTCTTCTTGCTACAGCATCTTAATAGCTTCTTTTTTAATAATGACCAATTTTCAACTTGTTTCCAAACCAATTGTAGACTCTTAACTCTAAAATTCAGCAGACATCCCCACCTGTTTCACTGACCTATTTTCTTAAATAAATACATAAAAAATCTAGCACAAACCAGTTGTCAGGACAGCTGTCAGAAAATAGAAGCAATTGAAAAACTGAGTCAGAGGAAACAAAGACAACACAAGGAACAGAAGATAATATTTCAAAGCCATAATTAGCATTCAATGAAATCCAAACATGGTAAATCCAGAAAATAACAACAGGTTATTAGTTTTATAAATCAGTAAGAAAAATAATCTAGAGATTACAAAAAAAACACTAATCCCTAAGCAGCCTCCTATATGAATACAGAGTCAAATTATTTTAAAATGTAAGAATTATGAGTAAAAAACTCAAAATAATCACCCCCCTGCTAATAAAGTACAAGTATTCCAAAGAGAAAAGGAAGAGGGGAAGAAAGGAGAGAAAAAGCAAAGATGGATAAATTATCAAAGAAAAGTTAAGAATTCCCCACAGCTGAAGAGAGATGTAAGTGTTCCCACTAACAAGGCCAACAATAAGTACCAGACACAAAAAATGAGATCCAAATAGATCTTTTTAGACTGCCAAATGTGAAAGACAAAAAGATCATAAAAACCCTCCCAAGAGAAAAGAAATAGGTACTCTACAAAATAGGAGCCCTTTCGTCAGTAACACTAGTTACTAAAATGCAAAGGACCAAGGTTGTCACAGTCTAAATAAATACAATTTTAATTAAGAAATATATATTGGGGCCAGGATGACTGGAAAAGAGATAAAATAATAAACAAAGACAAAGAAGTAGACAACAGCCAACTTATGCTATAGCCTGTTACTCTGAGTGACGTTAGAAGTACACAGTTTTTCAACAGTGTTTTAATCAGCCTAGAGGAAAACAAGCCATAGGGAAACACAAGACTAGTGGAACACAACAGGCAGCTGCAATAATAAGGTGCTGAGGGGTGACGGTACTCAGGCCAAGATGGTAACAGTCAAAGTACTAAGAAGTAACTGGACTTTGAACATACTTTAAAGAAAAACCTGAATTTGCTGATGAATTAACTAGTTGTAGAGAATGAAATCAAAGAGTCTATGATGACCATTTTTACTTAATCTCCAGTTGCCGTAATTCCACATCAAATTTATATGAGGGTACAGTATATACATTTTCAAAATAGTGAGATTCAGAAAGTTGACTTTTGTTTAAAAAGTTACTAAAGATATTCCAGGAAAGAGAAGATACACTATCCAGAAAATAATGGCTTCAAGATAAAGAAAGAGTGACAATCCAGGAAAAAGCTATAGAACAGCTGTTTTGACAGTCTCTCACATCTCAGAGATTTTATGAGAACTTTTTTTTCTTCAGATCTTATCAGTTTTTTTCTTTTAGGAAATCTAAAACCATGTTTTTTGTTTTTATTTTTGATTTTTTTTTTAATATTCAGCTTTCTTTAAAGAGGATGTTATTATTCAACTCTGTTCTTGCTTTTCAAGAGGCTTTTTTTTTTTTTTTTTTTTTTTTTTTTTTTTTTTTTTTTTTTTTTTTTTTTTTTTTTTTTTTTTTTTTTTTTTTTTTTTTTTTGGTTTTACTGGATAGGGTCTCATTCTGTAGTTCTGGTCTTTTTTTCCTTTATTGAAATCTATATTGGTCACTCTGTAGCCCAGGCAGTCAGTGAACTAGTGGTGATCCTCCTGTCTCAGCCTCCCAAGTGGTGTGCACCACCACACCCAGCAAGATTTCTTCTTTTTTGTTAAGTTTTTCAAAGTGAATCGCATATTATAAGGAAAACTAGTTTTCTAAAATTTAAACAATTTTTTTAAATACAGAAGAAAATAAATGTAAAATCACTCACAATTCCACTTCTTAAAATTAACCACAGACAATTTTTGAGTATTTTCACAAATAATCTCACAAGTGCTCATACAGAACTTTTGACAAAATGCCTATGATGCTATCCTCAGGGTGTCTGGAACGCAAACTCCAGGGAGGAGAAATCACACTGGGTTCTAATGAAAGGTGCCTCAAGGGGACCAAATCAATGAACCCAAAGGTGTGTAATATAGAAACTGTGACCTATGATATCTACAGACACAGCTTTATTTGTCAACAAATATGCATTTGCACTGTCAGTGTCCTAAGAGTGTACAGTATTCTGAGGAGATAATATTACTGAAAGATATTTTAACTTCCAATTTTTGCTGTTAACAATGCCTTCATGGGCCACTTCCTGCTCTATTTATACTCTTAACTTTTTGTTGCCCACTTCTAGGAACTTACCTCATCATTTAAGTCTGTCACTCTAATCTCCTAGTTTCCCATCATCTATTCTTTATTCTCAACCCACTAATTTGTTTATGTCACAACAGCACTATAAATACTTTACTTAGCTACTCTCTCAGCATACTGCTCCCTTTGACCCTTAATCTTTACTGCAAATGTTCTAAAATGAGCAACCCTCACTTGCTGTCTACATTTCTTTTTTTTTTTTTTTAGGTTTTTGGAGACAGGGTCTCGCTTTGTGGTTCAGGCTGGCCCTGAGCTCAGCCTCAAACTCACATCACAATCCTCCTGCCTCTGCCTCCCGAGTTGTCTACATTTCTTTACCTCATGTCTACACCTAATTTGATGCAGCTTGACTTCTTCAGCATGCTCCTAGTAAACTCTCTCTACCAAATCCAGGGACTTTTTAACCTCATTTTTCTTATGGTTTACATCTAATACCCCCTACAACAATCCTATGTGTTCAGAGGCAGGGCTTGTAGGTGGTGGCTGAATTATGGGAGCACTACAGCTGCTCACACTGTGGGTGTGAGCCGAAAGAGTACTGTCTCCCTCCCTGACCCTCCTTCTCTCTATTTCCTGATCACCATAACATGATCAGCTCTTCTTCTGCACGTCACTGTGGTATTCTATTCTGCCTTGGATTCAGCCAACCATGGTCAATAACCATGAATCAAATAAGCCTCTCCTCTTTTTAAGTTATAGGTGTCAGGTATTTCTCCCAGCAACAAGGAATATGACTAAGACAACCCTCACCTTTGCTTCAATGATTCTGTCAATGTCTCAACTTGCACAATCAGCAGAGTCACCTGGAGATATTTTCAGACACTAATTCCAGTGCCCCACCCAAAATTTCTCATCACACCTGTAGGTACAGTCTGTACATTGCATATTTTTACCAGTTAATTCTATATGCAGTCAGGCTGAGAACCACCGGACTTCATTACCACTGGAACTCCTCTGGCATTCACTTCCATTTCTATTTTTTCCTGTTTCCTTTAAAATCTGAAAGCTTTTTCACAGTCTCTTTCCAGGAATCTCTTCCTCTGTTTCCTCTGATAATACTAACTCTGACTTTCATATTTCTCTATTACCTGACAGAGGGGATAAATTTATTATCATCTAATAGCAATGGTTCCCAAATTTACAACTTCACATCTTCTGAGCTTTAAATCTATTACTTCCTAATACTAGGAAAAATTTTCCACCCAAACATAAGACAAAAAAGTCAAATCCAATTTATTAAAAGGAATAAAAATCAAAATGGTCAAACCAAATTTGACCAAATCTAAATCAACACTTACTTTTTCCTCCTCTTCCCTCTGAATCCAAACAAACTCACCTCTGAAATGTCTCTTATGCCCCTATCTTCTGCACTAAATTACATCTACTACCTGATCTGACCTCATTATCTCTCAGCAGAAACTGTTTTGTCACTTGTCCCTGGAGTTAGGCTTTCTGGATTGATATATCCTTCATTAAATTTTAGTAATATTACCTTAGCAAGTCACTTAATCTCCTAAGCTAGTTTGCTCAGTTGACAAGAATACTGTCTTTCCTCACTGGATTACTGGAAGATTCAGTAAAATACATGCAAGCCTCTTCCACAGTGCCTGGGTAGAGAATGTGCTACATAAACACTGCCATTAATGTATTATAGGAAAGCACAAATTTTAGGAATAAATTACTTGCAATTCTTCTACTTTCCAATATCATCAAGCTCCATAATCCCCAATTCAACCCATAGTCTCAAAGTATAACGATAATCATTCTACATTAATGTATTACACATAATGTACACTATATAACTGCACATTTCCAACTCCTCACCTATGTATAAATATGTATCTTGTACATATCTTATACTTAATGCAGACAAATTATATGTGCTACATAAATTATATATGACATGCAGGTTATGCTACATTTCACAAGTTTTCTGGCACTTACTATTACTTATACAATGTGCGTATATTATATACGGTGCACATAAGTATTTGTGATACAGAAACTCTATACCCTTTAATCCATGTTACATGCTGCCTTTGGCAGCTAGTAATGTGGCAACACAAGATCACAAACTTTTAACATTATTACATGCTTTTACCAGTACTTTTTAAAACTCAATTACATAGTGCTTGAGTATAGACTGTGTACAGAACAACACAACACCATGTAGTGCAGAGTGCAGTGCTAACTTTTCCTCCTGTGCCTACTCTCACAGTCAGTTGAATAGAAACCTACATGTATCAAATGTCACATGCACTTGCATGACTTGAGAGTAAAAGAGAGCAACTACCAGTATTTCAGCCTACCTACACGAGTGTGCTTGTAAAGACAGGCAGGCACTTATAGTTATTAGGCAAACACATATTTTTTATTTATTAAATTTGATCAAGTATTACTTCCAAAATAATTTAATAAGTTAAAATGTAATAATTTAATAAGTTAAATAATCAATAAGTTAATATATATATTAATTACAATATATAATTGGCCCAAGACAATTCCTCTTCATGCAATACGGCCCAAGCAAGCCAAAAAGTTGGACACTTGTGCATGTGTATCAAATATTTGTATATTTAAAAAACTGTACAAAATATTATTGATTACCATTTAATATACCTAATACTTAGCACTATTCTACGGACTTTACATGTTCTCATTCTTTTAATCTATATGAGAGTCCCACAAATGAGAAAATTAAAGCACATAGGAGATGCTTTACCTAATTTGAGAGACCAAATATCCTTCAGCATTCTGACTTTTGGCTATGTTACATGTGTAACATGATTTTCTACCTGGAAAAATCAAATTCATCTAAACACTTCTTGTTTTAATAGGTAGAATTCACTTCATCCTCATTTATGCTCCCAAAACTTTGCTCTAAGACTGATACAAAGTCATTTCTCACTTAATGACAGGAACATATTCTGAGAATCAAGTGAGTAGGTGATAGCATCATTTTGCAAATATCACAGAATTCATTCAACCTGGGCATAGTGGCACATGCCTGTACTTCTACACTTGGAAGGCTGAAGCAGGAGGATCATGAGTTCAAGGCCAGCGTGGGGTACATGATGAGTCCAAGACCAGCCTAATCTACATAGTGAGGCTTAGCTCAAAACAAAAAACCAGAATATATGTGAACATCATATCATACTTTACACAAACTAAGACAACTATATCACTAGACAGCATAATCTAGGGGGAATCACCATCCTATACACAGTGGCAATGAACAAAACATCATGCAGCAGATACAACATATTACACAGTACACAATGGATTTTACAATCATCCACTACCTTCCTAAACACACTGAACACAACAGTCTTACTTATTTTTACAACTAGGACAGTGCCTGGCAAGGCATAGGCTCTTTGTAAAATATTTTGAAATTGCATTAAAAGTTGAAGAAAATTAAATGCAAAAAATTTTAGTATTTACAAAGAGTTAGTAGAACAATTTTTAAAACCTAAAACAATACAAAGTGCTTTGACCATGTTTCCTATCATTGCTATTAAAAATACATACCCAATTTTACAGATCCTCCAAAAAGTGAACCTTTATCAAAAGCATCCTTCCAGGTAAATGTCAAGCATATCTGAACAGAATGGGAGAAAACAAAATTATTTTATCATTTTGGAGTTCATTAAATGCTAAGTCTCTCTCTTTTTTTTTTTTTTTAAGTTTTTTTTTTTTAGGTTTTTGGAGACAGGGTCTCGCTTTGTAGTTCAGGCTGGCCCTGAGCTCAGCCTCAAACTCACATCACAGCAATCCTCCTGCCTCTGCCTCCCGAGTGCTGGGATTACAGGCGTGAGCCACCACGCCCGGCACTGTGGTATGTGGTACTGGTTGCTGCTGGGCGTGAGTCTCCACACCCAGTAAGGTATGTGGTTACCGCGGAATTGAACCCGGGCCCTTGCACTTGCAAGACAGGCGCCGGAACCACTGAGCTAACTCCCCGGCCCTTTTTTAAGTTTTTTTTGAGACAGGGTCTCACTTTGTACTTCACGCTGGTCCTGAACTCAGCCTGGAATTCACAGCAATCCTCTTGCCTTTTCCTCCAGAGAGCTGGAATTAGAGACATGAGCCACCATCCTGCCATTGTGATATGTGGGACTGATTGCTGGTGGGCATGAGTCACCACCACCTGGGATTGTTTGTGGTTACCAGGGATCGAACCCAGGTCCTTGCACTTGCAAGGCAGGCACTGGAACCGCGGAGCTAAATCGGTTAGCCCATTTTTTTTTGGAAAAAGGGTCTTGCTTTGTAGTTCAGGCTGACCCAGAAACTCTCTGTGTAGCCCAGGCTAACCTTGTACTCACAGCAATCTTCCTGCCTCTGCCACCCAAGTGCTGGGATTACAGGCGTGAGCCACCAGTTTGGCACTATGATATGTACCTGGGGATCGAACTCAGGACCTTGCACTTGTCAGGCAGGCACTGGAACCACTGAACTAGATCCCTGGCCCCAACACTAAGTCTCTTTTACAGAAAAATCCACAAGGAGAAAGAGATAAAAACTGAACCTGTCTAAAACATTATCTTCCCTGGCCAATCAAATCTTTTTCCTTCTTCTGTATCAGTATTTTTTAAAGTAAACTACTAACACTAGGATACTTCAAATGGTCACTGTGTCAGTAACCATGAACACTATCTTACTCATCTTTATAAATGTACCATGGCTTCAATGGAACAAGTTCTTAATACTTCCCAAGTAAGAGAAAAATAAACCAATAAAGTGCTACAGGTTTGCTAGGAAATAAAAAAGCCATTACAAAAACAGAATAGTTTCGGGCCGGGGAGTTAGCTCAGTGGTTCCAGCGCCTGTCTTGCAAGCGCAAGGGCCCGGGTTCGATTCCCCGGTAACCACATAACAATACTGGATGTGGAGACCCACACCCAGCAGCAACCAGTACCACATGCCACAGTGCCGGGCGTGGTGGCTCACGCCTGTAATCCCAGCACTCGGGAGGCAGAGGCAGGAGGATTGT
>PVIR01024087.1:0-26185 GCA_004026965.1 Petromus typicus | reverse complement strand
CAAGGACCCGGGTTCGATTCCCCGGTAACCACATAACAATACTGGGTGTGGAGACCCACACCCAGCAGCAACCAGTACCACGTACCACAGTGCCGGGCGTGGTGGCTCACGCCTGTCATCCCAGCACTCGGGAGGCAGAGGCAGGAGGATTGTGATGTGAGTTTGAGGCTGAGCTCAGGGCCAGCCTGAACCACAAAGCAAGACCCTGTCTCCAAAAACCTAAAAAAAAAAAAAAAAAAAAAAAAAAAAGAGTCGTGGCCGGTGGACAGCTGCAGACCTGAGCCCGGGGTTTCGGTATTCAGACCCACAGTCTAGCCACAGAGGGGGCTCTAGAATGTCCTCTGCCCCGATGTAGTCCAGCAGGCTAGGGCTGCTCCTCCTGCTCCTCGGAGCTTGGAGCCGCCTGGTCGGTCCTCTGCTCCAACAGCACCCTTTGTCTGCCCCGTGTGGCCCCAGCACCTCCATCTCCTCAGCTGGACACCTCAGCCTGTCTGCACCCTGAGCACAGCCCCTGGCTGCCAGCATTACAGAAAGGTGAGCACATCTGGGCTCCTGACAACCCTGAGGAGGCCTGACGACAGCAGCCCACATCCGGGAATGAGACGGCCGCCCTGGGTCACCCGGAAGTGGGCAAGTGGACAGTTGTGGGTGGAGCAGCGGGGTCTGGGAGCAGCACGAGGTGGGGCGCAGGGGCTTGGAAAGGGAAGCGCCGACTTCCATCTGCTTGAAATGACTTCGTGATTGACCTCATTTACCTATTTTATTTTACTTAAAAAAATAAAAGCCTTTGCGCGGTATGGTGGCACACACTGGTAACCCCAGCACTCTGGGAGGCTGGGGCAGGTTGGCTGCAAGATTGAGCCCAGCCTTAGTGATTTAGTGAGAACTGTCTACGATTAAAGATAAATAAGTTAAACATTTGGGGATGAAGCTTAGTGCAAAGGTCCTGTATTCAATCTCTGTCTAAATGAACAAATAAATAGATAAACGCTTCAAGATATTATTTACATATCATAAAGCCCACTGCTTCAAACTGTACCATTTAGTGGTTCTCACTGTATTCACAAGGCTGCGCAGTCGTCATTGCTACTAACTGCAGAAGCTCTCTCGCCGCGAGAAGTCCACACCCAGGAGCAGCCGCCCACCTCGGCTCCCCGCCCGCCGCGGCCTCTGCGGATTCGCCTCTTCTGAACGTTTCCTGGGAATGGACGCTCACTATGCCGAGCTCCTGCTGCAGGCTGACTCCACCAGCGGGGCATTTTCGAGGTTCACTCAGTCACGGGAGCGTATGTCAATCTACTTTATTCCCTTCTGTTGCCAGAGACCGGCGGGGGAGCCGGGCAGACGCCGCATGAACAGGGGCGGGACCCAGGCACCCAGGCGGAGTGCGCGCGGCCGCACCTGCTGGGGCGGAGTCTGTACGACATCAGCAAGCTGGTTCTGACGGCTAGGGATAAAACAGTCCAAGGTGCCAAGGCCTGCAAGCAGCAACCGCACTTCTGGGTTCCGATCCCAGAGAACTGGGAGCACAGGCACACGCGTGCGTGCGTACACACACACACACACACACACGTGTGCAGAGTGCTCAGAGCAGCCTGACCACAAGCGCCAATGAAGGAACAGCCAGGCACGGGGCTCCAACCCCAGCACCAGCACCGGTGTTTCTTTCGACAAGGTCTCCATGTAGTGCAGGCTGAGTGCTCCTGGGCTCTACCAGTCTATCCACCACGATAAAAATAAACCACGGTCCTAAGACTGACACTCCCAGCAACTTCTCGAGTACAGGCTTGAATGTAGAGCCCACCAGGACCACTGGGGGCCAGGGACACTAAAGGGGGGCCAGCTAGTGGCCAGAGCAGTCACTGTCAAAGACAGGGTCCCCTTTTCCAAAGGAAAGGGCGCTGGGCTCCACTCCACACAGAGACCGGCAGCCCAGGGAGGTTGGGCTGGTCAGAGCAGCCCAAGACCCACGCGAAATCGGGGCTACGGGCCGTGGATTCAGCCCCGGGACCCTGGGTGACAGCTAGCACTTGGCCGGAGCATGGACGTGACACACACCAGATTCAAAGACACTCAGAGAGCTCCGAAAGTCCAGTGAGTGCTGAGGAGCAGGCAGGGACGGACAGCCCCTGTGACAGGGCGGCCGCATCCTAGGGCTCAGGCTTTGCCTTCCATCGGCCCGTTTCCCAGCTCACTCGCGAAGCCACACTGGCTGCACAGCCACACAGCCCTCTGCACCCGGGACTTCCCAGCGGCAGCCAAGTGTGCCCAAGAAGCAGTCTGGTGGTGGTACACACCTGGCATCTCAGGAAGCTGAGGCAGGAGGATCGAACGGGCGTTCAAGGCCAGTGTGGGCTTTACAGTGAGTTCAAGGCCAGCCTGAACTGCAGAGTGAGGAAGAGGAGCAGGGGTCAGGAAGACGACACTGGGACAAGCCACGCCGCATGAGAAGGGGTACTGTGTGGCTCCGGGACAGCGCACTCGCCGGCACAGTTCAATCCTGGCCTGGTTAATGACGATGCAGGTCCCACCTCTGCCGAGACGGCTCTCTGCCCAGCACACAGCAGAGACGGAGACCCACGCATGCGCGGCGCATGGAGAAGCGCACACTGGGACCTAGGCAGGGCTGAGCGAGAGGGGACAGGAGTTGGGACAGCTGAAGGCCTGTGTGGAGGGGCCAGCCTGAAGGACGGGCAGAGGGGCAAGGGCAGGGACCGGGAGGGAGGGCAGAGGGGCAAGGGCCGGACCGGGAGGGCGGCCAGAGGGGATTTGTCCTCCCAGCTCCCTGACCTGCAGACATCCCCTGCCTCAGCACAGTGCCAGCCCTCAGGGCTCCTTCCGGGAAAGTCACCTCAGACTCGCCTCAGGGCTCTAGCCTGGAGACCTGTGTGGTGAGTCTCTGTGTGTTCACAAGAGAAAGACCGATGCACAGACAGACAGAGCTGCATCCCCAGCACTTTATTTTTTAATTTAATTTTTTTTTTTGTACTGGGGATCAAGCTTAGGACCTTGCACTTTCCAGGCAGGCACTATGTACCTGAGCTAAATCACTGATGTTATTTTTTATTTTTAATTTTTATTTATTTATTTTTTAGGTTTTTTGAGATAGGATCTCACTTAGTGGTTCAGGCTGGCCCTGAGCTCAGCCTCCAACTCACATCACAATCCTCCTGCCTCTGCCTCCCGAGTGCTGGGATGACAGGCGTGAGCCACCACACCCGGCACTGTGGTATGTGGTACTGGTTGCTGCTGGGGTGAGTCTCGACGCCCAGTATTGTATGTGGTTACTGAGGATCGAACTCGGGTCCTTGTGCTTGCAAGACCGGTGCAGGAGCCACTGAGCTAAATCCCTGGCCCTGTTATTTTTTTATTTTAAGTCAGGGTCTCACCAACTTGTTCCGGCTGGGCTCAAAGTTGGAATCCTGCTTCGGACTCCCGGAAGGCAGGGAGGACAAGCTGTGCCACCACATCCAGCTTTGGGAAACCTTTCTTTTAGCTCCCTCAAGCCCAATCCTCTCTCTCGGCCTAACAAAACTGTAAGTGAGTGAAATTAACAAGTGAGAAATGCTGTCCGACTCTCGGTAGAGTATTTGCCTGGGAGCAGAAAGCCAGCCCCAGGTGTGCAAAGCCTAGGCTGGAGAAAGGGTCAGAGCAGTTAGGTCGGATTCCGCTGGAGCCACTGGGCTGGCACAGGAATAAAGCCTGCGTGGGGGCTGGGGTGGCTGCACGGCTGTAATCCCAGCTCTGAGAGGCTGAAGCAGGAGACTGCAAGCTTGAAACCCAGCCAGGCTCCCTGGTGAGACTCCGTCTCAAAATAGAACAAAAGAAATAACAAAAAAAAAGGAAAGAAAGAAATGAAAGAAAAAACTGGGATGTAGCTCAGTGCAGAAAGCCTGGGTTTGACCCAAGTACTACAAAAGTGGGTGGAGGGTGTCGCTGAGGCCACTGGAGCCCAGGAGCGGCCTCCCCCGAACATCAGCCCGGTGCCATCTACTGAAGCCCCACCTTAAGATAAAGAGACCACAGCAGCGCGTCCCCGCCCTGGGAGCTTGGCTGAAGGCCAGAGGCGCGACCTTCCCCCTTCAAAGTGGCCTCCCCTGGGGGGGGGGGCTGGGGTGCGGCACAGGCAGAGAGTCACGCGCATGGCCTCTTGCGTCATCTTGTACCTCAAAGCGCTGGTGAATGCGCAGCACTCAGCCCAACCAGGCTTGGGATCGCCCGCTGGCGGCTCTGCCGGACCAGCCCACAGACGAGCTCTTTTGATGTGCAGGATGCAGTGCTGTGATGCCCGCGTTTCAGGCGCCCGCCTAGCTGTTTATGGCTCGCCTGGCCAGGCTCAGGGGTGAGCTCAGTCACCTCTACCCACAGCGCTGCCAAGTGCAGCCCCACCTGCTGCAGCAGGCCGCAAAGCCAGTTCTCACAGGAGTGGCAGAGCTAGCCTGAGATTTTCACAGAGGGCTCCAAAGCTTCTGTGGACACAGGTCAGGGAAAGACCACTGCACAGATTGGCAGGTGCCTGTAACCCCAGCACTCTAGGAGGCTGAGGCAGGAGCACTGCGAGTTGGACTTAGCAATTTAGTAAGACCCTGTATCAGAATAAGAGGCCTGGGGCAGAGCGGGGTGGGGTGGTGGTGTTGGGGAGTTAGCTCATTCGTTCCGGCGCCTGTCTTACAAACGCAAGGACCTGGATTCGATTCCCCGGTAACCACATACCATACTGGGTGTGGAGACTCACGCCCAGCAGCAACCAGTACCACATACCACAGTGCCGGGCGTGGTCGCTCACGCCTGTCATCCCAGCACAAGGGAGGCAGAGGCAGGAGGATTGCTGTGATGTGAATTGGAGGCTGAGCTCAGGACCAGCCTGAACTACAAAGCGAGACCCTGTCTCAAAAAAAAAGAATAAGAGGCTGGGGCACACTGCAGCAGGAAGGCAATGGTTCAAGCCCTGTCCTGCCAGGAGGGGCAGTCACGGTCCAACGCTCTGCCTCGCTCTTCACTTCCTGGGCTCCTTCCGGACTCAGAAGCTGCTTCCATTTCCCATTTTCTCAGTCGCTCGGCTCGGGACTTTGCTGAATCGCTGATGTTATTTTTTATTTTAAGGCAGGGTCTCACCAACCTGTCCAGCAAAGCCTTGTCCAGGACAACCTGACCCGTGTGCACGTGGACAGTGGCTCAAGCCTGATCGGCCTGTGCACTGTGAGGGCCACACGAGCCGTCTCCCAGCCGTTCTGGACGGCACGGAGCACACGGGACTGTTTAGAAAGCAACGCATCAGAAGGCTGAGGAAGGATCACTGCGAGTTCAAGGCCAGACACTATCTAAAACCGCAACAACAAAAAACCGATGAGAAAAGACGACCATCGGCAGGCCCGGGCTCTCACTGCCCCCAGGGTGTCTTCTCCGACAGCTGCTCCACCCATGTTGGTCCCAAACGGCCCTGGGCATCTTTAACTTCCTGGACAGCAGGACCCACCCCCCTGCTGCAGTGCCAGAGCAGAAGCCACTGGCTGTCAGTGAAGTCCCCTGTCACGCCCATCCGCGCCTTCAGTCACTGAAGGGAGCGAACCGAGCAAAACAAAACATGTGCGTGACTAAATTTTAAATTCTGTTACAGGAAAAGATACATCACCATGAATCCTCCTCAAAACACACTCACGATGAACACACTCAGCCCGTTATTCTGGTCACTTTTGGAAGCAGTTCTGGGGTCCCCCTCCCCAAGGGTCTTCGTGGGACGCAATCATACCGTGCGTGCTGCGCCACCTGACCGGAAGGCAGCGTGCCTCGCCCCTCACTCACGGGGTCTGCACAGTCCCACTCTGGCTCTTCCCCACAGTCAAAATGCCCGCGGAAGACCAACTTCCTGAATGGATTGAGGGCATCGGGCAGCCAGGACAGCGCAACTAAGACCTGGGAGAGGACTCCAGAACTGCTTCGGAAAGTGGCGAGGACAACGAGACAGAGTGTGCGCAAAGCCAGGGGTGACTTCGAGGGAGTACATGGCAAAGAGGCTTTGGTGCTATAAATGTCTTCGAATGTACGCATTCGCCGTCTTTCCCGATGAGCCTGCATGGGGGGACAGGCCGAGGTCCCTGACCGCTGGATCCACAGCTGCGCATGCGCCGGGCAAAGGCTCCGGGTGATCCTCTCCCCACTAGCCAGAGGCCAGTCACCAAGGGGACAGCCGCACAGCACAGAGCTGGTTTCTAGTGTCGCCGCTCTGGGCCCCTTTTTAGTCCGTGAATCGCCTATTCTTCGGCTGTCCCTGAGAGCACTCCTGGGTCTTCTAGGTTTTCATCTCGGCAGCCACAGCCGTTCCACCTCGGATGAGGAGCAGCGGCTGCCTTTGTCTGCCGGGGCTCAGCCCCCAGAGGCTCCCCAGGCCCCCCTCGCACACTGCTTCTCATGAGGGTAGCAACGCCCCTGAACTACACAGAGAGACCCTGTCTCCAAAAGAAAAGCAGCAGGAGGAGGGGGGTGAGGTCCCAGGCTTGTCAACAGCCGCGGCTCCCTGAGGGGGACGCGGGTGCCGAGAGCTTGGCGCTGGAAGCGGCGCCCCCAGAAGCCACTGCAGCTCAGGGCAGGCCTGGCTGGAAGGGGCAGCGAGGGCAGTGGAAAGAGGGTGGCACAGGGGCACGGCAGATGTCCGGCCACACCCTCTCCTGCCAAGCCAGCATGCAGGGCACCCTCCCAAGAGGCCAGCTCTGGTATTGGGGATGGAATGAGGACAACGAGGCTACATAGCTGAGGGTGCAGGAGCCCAGTGGAGTCTGGGGCGTCACCTCGAGTCAGCCACAGCACCCTTCCTTCCATACACGTCTGGATGCTCACAGAGAAGTGAGGCCCTGCAGGGCTGAGAGCATCTCCATTTTCTGGGCCTCCCACACCTCGTGCTCAGCCCCTTCCGGGAGAGCAAAGGCGGCAGAGCCGAGGGCGGCTGCCTGGGCCTTCCTTGGGAAAAGCTTCAAAATCTGCTCTGTCCTAAAAGCTGTCGGTCGCTCTGTCCTAAAAGCTGTCGGATGTCTGTAGCTGCCAGGATTTGTTGCAAGGGTTCCGAAGGAGGGAAGCCAGGTATGGGGGTGCGTACCTGTTATCCTGGCACTAGAGAGGCTGAGGCAGGAGGATCCCAAATTCAAAAACAGTCCAGCAATTTAGCAGCTGAGACTGTCTCAAAATAAAGGGGTGAGGAATACAGCTCAGTGCAGAGGCCCGGGGTTGGCTCACAGGACACACACAAGGCATCCCCTGCTGAATGGATTGAGGGCATCGGGCAGCCAGGACAGCGACCTTGAGCTCACGATGGCCACCGGCTGCCCCGGTGCAGGCAGCAGGGGCCTCGTGCAGGACGGTATTTCTCTCCAGAAGTGAGCAGGGGCAGACGGTCAGCTGGAGCGCCAGTGCCCTCGCACTGCCAGCGTGCGGGGAACAGGAGGGCCCCAGGGAGGCGAGGGTGTGGGCTGGGCGTGGCTGCCATCACAGGACAGGAGCTCGCTGGGCACCCAGTTCTCCTGTCTTGTGGTGGCCAAGAGTCAAGGCCCCAGGCTCTCGGGGCGGATGCCCCAGGCACCGCAGATGTGTACATCCCCCGCACGGGCTGTGTCCTTGGCAGCGCCCCAGGCTCTGTGACTCCCGGCCATGGAAGTCAGAGAGGAAGAGCACAGGGAGGTGTTGGGGGAGGGGCAGCCAGTGGCCAAGGAAGCCACCAGCCTGCCCCCAGGGGCCAGACAGGAAGAAGCCCGTGCTGCCTTTCCAGCCAGCCGGACCCGCCTGTGTCCTGAAACCCTGAAGCCGGTGGTGCAGAGCCAGGCTGGAACACGGTGACCTAATTACGCCCGGACTGCACACCCCGAGAGTGGTCACTTGATCTTGGGGACAACCTGAGAAGGTGCTCACTTGCCTTTTTCCACGTCTCACTTGCAGGTGCACGCTGCCCAGCTCGGTGGCTCTGCCCCAGGGCCAGGAAGCCAGCAAGCTGCCACAGCCGGAGGACTTCAGAAACCAGTGCAGAGCCCACTACGCCCAGTCTGTCCCTGGGCCCGGGCTGCGGGGAAAGGTCAGGCACACCGCAAGGAGCTCATCTCAAGTAGGTGTGGTGGCACACACCTGTAATCCCAGCACTCTGGAGGCTGAGGCAGGACGATCACCATGAGTGTGTAGCAAGGCTCTGTCTCCAAATAAATAATAGAAAGATGTCATCTGTTCTAGGGGAGGGGACAGGCATTTAGGGAGGAAGCAGAGACCACTCTGGGCAAGGTCCAGGGCAAGTACGGGGTCCAAACTATAACGGGTCTCACCAAATCTCGATGGGCAGAGCTGGGGCTGGCAGCAGCTTAGATACCTTTGGCACAGGGGTCAATGGGGGCTCAGCAGGCACCGCTGAGAGAGGCACCACACCTGCACTGGCATGAGGCACAGCCTTCGGTGGGCAGGAGTCCCTCCACCGCCCCAGCACCAGGAAAGGTGGCAGAGCCAGGTCTGTGCACAGAGGCTCATGGGAAGGAGCCCCGGCCCAGCCCTGTCCTGCCCCAGCACAGTTCCGCTGTCCTAGCATCGGCCATGAGGAGGCCGAAGCCGTCACTTGCAACCCAGGCCTTATCTGCAACGCCAAGGCCGGACCTTCACAGAGCAACCAGGGCACGAGCCAAGGTCAAAGGAAATCAGAGCGGGCCAACACGCGCCCCTGGGACTGGTGCCAAGGCCTCCAGCTGAGCACGGGGACTGTCACCGCCCCTCGTGGGGGCGCCAGAGGGTGAAGGAGGTTCACGGTGCCAGGGCGGAGCGGACAAGTAATGGTTTTCAAGACAGGTGCTCAGGGACGGAGATGGGGAGCAGCTGGGCCCTGGGGAGCTGGGGGCCTTGTGAAGCCGGCCACAGCCTGACAGCGAGGGTGGAGGGACACCGTGAGGATAAGGCAGGGCTTTAACCAGAGGGGCCTTGGGAACAGTCACGCGATGTCCCACCCTTCCCACGTGCCGCCACACTCCAGCCGCCGCAACCTGCACCCACAGACACAGGAAAGCCCCCCACAGGGGGCGACAGAACTGAAACAAGGTGACTGACGGCGGGCCGAGGCGAGGTGACGTCCAGGCGCCATCCATCCCAGCACTGTGAAGGGGAGGAGGATGAGGGAAACGCGTCCTGGAGAAGCCCTGAGGTTCCCCAGGGACGGACGCGCCCTTCCCAGTCCCCAGACTCCCAGCCGACACCCAAGTCTTGTGTGTCTGAGGCAGGGGGATGACGAGTTCAAGGCCCGCCTCGGCTGAGTAGTGAAACCTGTCTCAGGAAATAAAAGTAGTAAAAGCACGGCCAGACCCGAGGGCCGGGAGTGCTATCCAGAGAGCCGTCCAGCCTCGAGGCGAGGCCGCGCAGGGCGGCCTGGGGTGTGTCTGTAATCCCCCGCACTCAGGAGGCTGAGGCAGGCAGGTGACTACAAGTCGGAGCCCACTCTGGGCTTAAACCCAGGAAGACCCTGTCTCAAAGTAGAAAAGGGCTGGATGTAGCTCAGTGCGAAGACCCTGTGCTCAAGACAAGTGAGACTGAGAAAGAGAGAGAGAGGGATCCAGAGAGAGGGCGAGGGCCGGGGTCCGGTGAGACAGGGCAGAGCTCATGCAGCCGCGCCCGGGGCCCATCTCATCCCAGCACCGGAAACGAGGATCAGGCCCTACGTCAGCGGGGCTCAGCTCCCACTCTCAAAGTCCTGAGCCCTTTTACTCTTCCAGGAAATGTTAAACCTTAATAATAAAAAATAATGCATGATGCTTTTCTAAACAACTGCAAGATTTTCTCTCGCTTCGGGGGAGACAGGCGGAATCTCCACTTTCTCCTGGGCGGGGCCTCACCAGTGCGCATGCTCAGCCGAGGCCTGGGTCGGGTCGGAGACCAGGCGAACTCCCGGCTGAGCGCAGGCAGAGCGGCAGACACTGCAGTGAGTGAGGCAGACACTGCAGTGAGTGAGGCCGGCCCCGCGGGCCAGCTCCTGTGCTGGCCGTCCAGCTGCGGTTCCAGCCCAGGGACACCACCGGGGACAGGAATGCCAGGATGACAATCTGAGGATGCTCATGTTACCCAGGGGCCCAGCTGCCCACTCCCTTCACTGGCAAATGAATTGGGGGGCTTGTTTGTGATAGGATCTCCCTACACGTTCCAGGCTGGCCTCGAGCTCACATGGCAATGGAAGGGCAGAACACTGGGTGCAGCCGGTGAACCCAGCACCCGGAGGCTGATGCAGGAGGATGATGGAGAGTTTGAGGCCAGCTGCACTAAGGTGGGAGATCCCATCTCAGTAACAGAGGAGAAACTGGAAACAAATGGGGCAGTTATTTTTTCATTAACCATGAAAGAAAGGGGAGAGAATTTCTGTCCACAGCGTAAAGCACTCCCAACTGTCTTCATCACGCAGTCTCAAAGTCACATACATCAAGTTCTCATAAAATTCGAGGCAGAAGAGACTCCCCAGAAAGAGCGAGGCGTGAGCAGGTGGGCCCCACAGGGAGAAAGCCGGCCGCCCCAGCCTGGGAGGGGGCTGACGGAGGACAGGGAAAGCTGGAGGCCAGGCTGGGCCTACTTGGTGAACCCAAATTCAGGCTGGACGTACACAGTGAGTCTTAAAGACAAGCTGGGCGAGGGCCGGGGAGTTAGCTCAGTGGTTCCGGCGCCTGTCTTGCAAGCGCAAGGGCCGGGTTCGATACCCCGGTAACCACATAACAATACTGGGCGTGGAGACCCACAGCCAGCAGCAACCAGTACCACATATCACAGTGCCGGGCGTGGTGGCTCACGCCTGTCATCCCAGCACTCGGGAGGCAGAGGCAGGAGGATTGTGACGTGAGTTTGAGGCTGAGCTCAGGGCCAGCCTGAACCACAAAGCGAGACCCTGTCTCAAAAAACCTAAAAAAAAAAACAAAAGACAAGCTGGGCGAGGTGGCACATGCTTCTAATTCCTGTACTCAGGAGGCTGAGGCAGGAGAGCTCCAAACTGGAGGCTAGCCTGGACAACTTATAGAAACCACACCTCAAATAGTAAAATACTGCTAATGCCAATAACAATCATGGGTGGGATTAGTTTACATTCTTTGGGTTCAATCCCAAGTACCCCAAAAGAGAAAAAGGAAAAACTGGAAGACAAAGAAGCAACAAATGAAGAAGTCCATTTTTCGGCTTTCAGTGGTGTCTTGCCACGTGGGAATGCGGCACTGGCTAGCTGCGCTGTCACACGCACCTGGTCCGGGGCCTGAGCCCTGTCCTCACTGCCTCCCTGGCCAGGCCTGGCTGCTCAGGGCTTCCGGTCCAACTCGGTGCGCCAGCTCAGTTTCAGCCCTGGGCACACGGCAGAGTCAGCTTCCCTGGCCTTCTCACCCTCCGCTAAAATCAGGCCACTGTCCTTCTGGCAAGCTCTCTGGTGACACACTTGGAAGCGGGAGGGGACTTTCTCTGACCAGGCGGCGGCACCCACACTGTCCCATTGCAGCACACCGCGAGAGGCCCGGTCCTGTGTCCGAGCACCGGGCCGCGGAGACGACGCCGGCTCTGAGGACGAGGGAAGCTCACAGGCTTGAGGGACCCACCTCACGTTTGCTCAGGGTGTTCTGTCTTGTAAGCGTAGGAAATCCTGAAGCCAAATACTCTGCAATAGGAAAATCACCTTAGAAGCCCCAAGCGCATTCGGTCGTATCTGTAGGAATCTATCCAGCCCCCATCCCCACAAAAAGAGCTCTGTGTGAGTCGGGTTCCACCCGAGCGCACCCAGGAGGGGAGGCGACATCAGCGCAGGAATCGAGAAGCAACCTCGCGGGGAGGCGACATCAGCTCGCGCATGGAGAAACAGCCGAGAGCGGAGCTCTTGCTGAATGGAAGGTGCCCCTGACACAGGCAGGCTCTGCCTCTGCTTTTGTTTTGTAGTTGGCACACGTGAATGAGGGCGGGAGCCAGGTGTGGGGTGGCACACCTGCTGTCCCAGTATCCATGAGGCTGAGGCAGGCAGATCTCAAATGCAAGGCCAGCCTGGGCCACATGAGTAGACTGTCTCAAAAAGCAAGGTCACACTGGATTGGGGTGAGCCCTAACTCTGACCAGGTCCTCGTGGGGTGGCCATGTGAGGGTTTAGGCCCAGAGACAGCAGCGACAAAAGACAGGGACCGGAGCGGTGAGCCTGTCAGCCGAGGAGTGCTCAGGATGGCCACGGCCCGGGAGGGGGGAGAAAGAACACAGGCAGGAGCTCCCCAGAGGCCTCCGGGCTCCGGCCTCCAGACTTCTCCCTTCCCAGTGAGAGTCTGGTTAAGCTTCCAGGCGTGTGGAGCTGGGAAGACACCGAGACACTGAGCCAGCCTGAGCTGGGACACCCCGCTCGCCACCACACCCAGACACAGCTCCAACCGCAGCTCCCGCCCAGCGGGGATCAAGTCACACAACAGAAGGACAACACAAGACGAGGAACGTGGCCCCCACAGCTGTCCCAGCACTCGGGAGGCTGAGGCAGGAGGATCACAAATTTGAGCCCAGGCGGGGCAAATTCACAACTTAGCAGGAGCTTATCTGGAGATTTAAAATATATAAGAGTAATAATAATAAAATTTTCAAAAAATGAAATGGTGGGGGTGTAGCTCAGGGTGAGGCACCATGCAAAATACGTACATCCATCATGGTGACGTCCCTGACTGTGTTGGGGAGCGAGTGGCAGCCCCAGCACTTCCGGAAGCCCTGCTAAACCCCTCTCCCAGCCTCCCAGACCCACGCGCCCTGGCGCACTCGGGAAAGTAGCCCGGGGAGACCTGGTGTGTGGGCAGCGTTTCTCAGGGTCTCCGTTCTTAGGCACAGAAGCAAAGCGGAGGAGGACCGCAGAGGAGACAGCTTCCGTCAGGGGCAGGACTGGAGGGCCCTGGTGGGCTGGCAGGAGGCCACCAGCACTGACCACACTCCTGGATGGGGCCGGAGCTCCGGCGTGAGGAGAAGGGGTCAGGGCTGTGGGGACATCCAGGCTGCAGGGCCCGCAGGCCACGTGCAAGGTTTCCTGCCCGGAGCAGCCAGTGGTCAAGGCAGCCAAGGAGACGGTCCGGGCAAACATGGACACTGCAGGTGTTCATGGCAGTGCACGGCTCGAATCCCAGCACTCCGGGAGAGGCAGAATTACAACTATGCGAG
This sequence comes from Petromus typicus, assembly GCA_004026965.1. Classification (NCBI taxonomy): domain Eukaryota; kingdom Metazoa; phylum Chordata; class Mammalia; order Rodentia; family Petromuridae; genus Petromus; species Petromus typicus. Next base: position 13,045 of record PVIR01024087.1, on the reverse strand, counting down.
ATCCTGTCAGGAGCCAAGGATTTAGCTCAAGTGGTACTGCGCCTACCTGGGAAACACAAGGGACTGAGTTCCATCCCCAATACTGCAAAAACAAAGATCCTGTCTCAAAATAAAAGGCAGTTCGAGGTAGAGGAAGGTAGGTGGAAAGAGCTGGTCACCTCAGGACCCTTCAGAAGAGAGGGGCTCTTGGGCTGGGCATTTAGCTCAGGGGTTCCAGTGTCTGCCTGGCAAGCGTAAGATCCCAAGTTTGATCCCCAGTATCCACACACCACAGTGCCCGGCGTGGTGGCTCACGCCTGTCATCCCAGCACTCGGGAGGCAGAGGCAGGAGGATTGCTGTGAGTTCCAGGCTTGCCTGGGCTACATAGTGAGCTCAGGGCAAGCCTGAACTACAAAGCAAGATCCTGTCTCAAAACAAACAAAAACAACAAACAAAAAGGAGATCTGATCTTGCTGAATTGCTTATTTGCCCAAGATGAGCTCAAACCTGCAATCTTTCTGCCTCAGCCTCCTTGAATCCCACTTTGTACAGGGTGGGGAGAGACCTGGAGTGCAGGGTAGAGAACTCCGTCCTAGCTGCCCGCACCCTCACTTCCGGGGCCAAGGCCTCGGGCAGTGAGCACAGGAATTCACCTGGTGTGGAGCTTGTTTGTAGCCAACAGAGCACCAGCAAGCGCACAGCCCAGACAGGCACACCGAAGGCTCTGCCGGGGCTGCCCTGTCCACCCGGAGCTGAGGGAACGACGCGGCCACACTGTACCGCCAGGGCAGGGCTAGCTGAGAAGAGGGCGCTGGCTGCACACCGGGGGCGGGGAGGGCCGGAGACAGGGCTGAGCGGCAGATGGTGCTGAGCCTTTGCAGAGCCCGCTCAGTCCCAGCAGAAAGAAGGGAGGACAGCAGAGACAAACAGCACAGAGGCCACCCTGAGCTAGATCCAGCCACATCCGAAGCCATTGCTTGCTTCTTTATCTCAGGAGCAAATTGTTCTTTTGTTTATACCAGTTTGGGTTGCAAGTGAGAGAAGACCCGATCTAGAATTCTGGCCGGCCACCGGCAGGTACAGTGCCATGCCCAGGTGGGCAGGTCACACACACTGCTGTCCCAGCCAGTTCCTGCTTTCATAGAGATGCCACCTGTAGCAGCCAATGAACCAGCTTACCCTTCCGGAAAGAGTGTTCTGCAGTCTAGTTGTGGTTGTGAAGTTACAAATCCCAGCGCTCGCGGAAGCCGAGCAGTTGAGCCCAAACTCAGCAGCGCAGCAAAACACTGTCTGCAAAAGCCGGGGGTGTAGCTCAGGGCCCAGGCCCGGAGTTCAGTCCTCAGTCCTCACACACACTGGGCCTGGGGGTGGGGGACACCGCGGAGCCCCCCCAACCCCCCCCCCGAAACAGCCTGAAGGCAGTCGGGGGCTCTGGCAAACTGCTGCCGGTGACACCCAGTCACACACGGACCAGAGGAGAGAGATCAGGAGTCGTGAGGCGCGGCTCAGGTGCCCTGTGCACAGCTGGGACCGCACATCCCCCACACCCCGCTTTCAGAGACACCCCAAACCTCAGCTGGCTGTGGTCCCCACCCCCTCCCCGCCGTTTTCTGGTATCGACCCAATTCTGGAAATAATATTAATTGGGGCCTCACAGTGTGCAAAATGTTTCATAGCCTAAAACAGAGAGACCCCCGCGAACCCCTCTCCGGATGGGGGCAGAGACCAGAGCATGTCCCTCCTGCGCCGCGCCTTCCAGGTGCCAGGGCAGGTGGCCCTGCTCGCCCTCAGGTCTTGCGGAGCAGGAGCTGAACGAGCCCGGCCGAGCCGGCGGCCCAGTCCGGTCCCCCGGGGTCTTCCGCGCGACAGTCGGGTAGGGGGAGACCGGCGCTCCGCGGGCGCCTCCCGGGCGCCACCCAGCCGGGCGCAGCGGATTCTCACTCTCGTCTTTTATAAAAGGACCAGAGGCTACTTTCTCCGGAGCTGCGGGATGAAGTTAAAGCGGGCGGGCGGGCGAGGCAGGCGGCTCCGCGCCCTAGAAGTTGCGGGCGCAGCGGATCTCCGGGCCGGCCGCAGGCGGACGGGCACCCGCGCCCCGCTGCGCACCCACCTGCGGAACACGCTCTCCAGGTCCCGGAGGCGGCGGCGGCTGAGCTCCGGGAACTCGGTGTAGGGGTTGAAGACCCGGCAGCGGCGGGGCGCCGCGCCCTCGGCGATGTGCAGGCGGCGGCTCAGCCGCGCGCTCAGCTCGGCGTCGGCTCCAGCCGCGGGCGCGGGCGCGGGCGCGGGGCCCGGGGCGGCGCGCGGCTCCCCGGCGTCCTCGGGCCGCAGGCGGCGCTGCAGCTTGCGCGCCAGTTCCTCCCCGGCCATGCTGCGGGGCTCTGGGCGGCGGCGGCTCGGGCTCTGGCTCTGCGTCGGGGGGGACCTCGGGGCGGGACCTCGGGGCGGGGACCGCGGGCGGGACCTGGGCGCGGCGGCCGCGTCTCCCCTCCGCGGCTGGGGACCTGGGGACCGAAGCGCGACGTCTGTCCCGGAGGAAGCGCAGCTGGCAGTTTCAAGCCGCGCAGGTCCTTCCCGCCTTGTCCTGCAGAAGCGCCGAGAAAGAGCGGTTTGGACCGGGGTCGGGGAGGCTCGCGCCGTGGTGACACCCACGAGGTCCTCGGGTCTCAGGTGGCTCGTCCCCGCCCAGCGTCCCCGGAAGAGGCAGGCATGCGAGGCTGGAGAACGTTGCTGACATTCACTGAAAGCCGGGCGTGGTGGCTACGCCTGTAATCCTAGCACTTGGGAGGCTGAGGCAGGAGGATCTCAGGGAATTCAAGGCCAGCTTGTGCTACAAAGAGTTCAAGGCCAGTCTGAGCTACACAGCGAGACCCCACCTCAAAAACAAACAAAGCAAACACTGATTTAAAATTTTCCAAAACAGACTAAAAATACAAAGCGCAAATGAAGTGGTACAGAAATAACCTCTCGATTCACCCTGGTGGTCAGACAGCAGGAAAGAAAAACTTTGAAAATGAAGAAAGAAATCAGCGTTTCCATCAAGAGGGCGAGAAGGCCCACGACGGTCACCATCCCTGGGGAGGGCGACGCGAAGATGACATCAGCCGAGGTAAGCAGCGCCCCAGGCATCGGAGGCTGAGGCTGATGCGCTCAGCCAGGCGTTGCCTCCTCCTGGACCCGCAGGGTGGGTGACTCGGCCTGTGCCCCACTTGGGAGCGGGGGTGGGGCCGCGCGTCGGGAGGGGGGAGCAGTTCGAGGTCAGCCACTTCTTAGCGTGCGCTAATGCCCATGCGCAAACGCCGTGTCGCTTGCTTTCCTTTAGAAAGCTGCTAGTGAAAATAAATTTTCAAAATAATTACAGTAGACGGGGTATGGTGGAGCACACCCGTGATTCCAGTACCTTAGGAGGCTGAAGCAGGAGGATTGCTGTGAGTTCTAGACCATGCTGGGCTACATAGCAAGACCTTGTCTCAAAAAAGACAGGGTCTTGCTTTGTAGTTCAGGTTGGCCCTGAGCTCACTGTGTAGCCCAGGCGAGCCTTGAACTCACAGCAACCCTCCTGCCTCTGCCTCCTGAGTGCTGGGATTAGAGGCACGAGCCACCACGCCTGAATTTCCATATGTGGTGCTGACTGCTGGAGTCACCACACCTGACATTGTTGTATGTGGTTAACAGGATGGAACCCAGGCCCTTGCACTTGCAAGGCAAGCTCCGGAACCACTGAGCTAAATCCCAGACTCCCTAAAAAAAACATTTTAATATAAAGGGATAACAATGCAGCCTGTGTTCAATCCTTAGTATACAAAAAAACCAAGAGATGTTCTTGACACTGAACAAATCCAGGAGGGTTAGTGCCAGCAGTCCTGCGTCATCTCCCGGGCCCGCTGTGTCCCAACTCCTGCGGTGTGGAAGGGACTTTGCTCCAGCCCCAGGCTGGGCACAGCATGATGGGTCCCCCTGTTGCTGCCCCCACTGGGGCTGGCTGGGGTCCTGCACAGGATTTCTGAGCTCCCTGAGACCTAGTTACAGTGGAACTTCCAGTGGAAACAGGAAACACAGGACAACCTCTTCCTGCCCTGCTACATAAAAATCCACAGCTCCTGGGCCGGTGATGTAGCTCAGTGACACCATGCCTACCTCGCAAGTGCAAAGATCCACGGTACTGCCAAACAACAACAAAAATCTATTGCTCCTATTTGGGAGGCTGAGGCAGGAAGATTCCAAAGAGTGATTTAGTGAGACTCTGTCTCAAAATTTAAAAGAGGTAGGGTGGGGACAACCCACTTTCCATTTCCCTTTCTGTCTCTCTTCAACAGAAATGATCTTTCAATAAATTTTTCCTACTCTTAAAAAAAGGGTGGTACTAGGGATTTAGCTCAGTGGTTCCAGCACCTGTCTTGCAAGTGCAAGGTCCTGAGTTCAATCCTCAGTAACCTCATACAGCAGTGCCGGGCATGGAGACTCACGCCCAGCAGCAATCAGTACCACAGAACACAGTGCGGGCGTGGTGGCTCACGCCTGTAATCTCAGCAGAGGCAGGAGGATTGCTGTGATGTGAGTTTGAGGCTGAGCGCAGGGCCAGCCTGAACCACAAAAGTAAGACCCTGTCTCAAAAAAAAAAAAAAAAAAATAGAGCTAGCTGGAGCACAACCCTGGAGTTCTTCCCTAACTTGGGTGAGGCCCTGGGTTCTATCAGTCCACATCGCGCATCCGGAGCCCTTGACCCAGCCAGTGAGAAGCACTGTGCTGGCCATGGGTCGTCACTTCCATGACGCTGTGACAGGTGGCTGATTAGACACCGGTGAACAGCCAGGCAGCAGACGAGAACACAGCAGAACTGTGGCTGGATGCGCCTCTGAAGGAGGCGGAGGCCAGACCTCAGACGGAAGTCCCTGCCGGATTTCCGGATTTCCCTCCGGGATGGAAGGAAGGAGATTGTGTCTCAGCCTTTGGGATTCCCACAGAGAGGCCCTCATCTCTCTGGTGGTGGCTGTCCTCTCCCAACGAGACGGAAACTGCAGGCTGTGGGCTGGGGTGGTGACCTCACCCCTGTCCCCTTCCCCACTGGACCCACAGTAGCTCCAGAGCTAGACTTGTAACCTTACCAGCTGGCTACAGCTGGACCGGTTGCCCCCCTGGAGATGGCCTTGGCAGAAACCACTCAGCCCACCTGTCTCTCGGAGCTCTTCCTGTCCCCCAGTATCCCTTTCCCACCCGAACTCCCTTGTCCTTTGGAGTCCATCCTGATTTCAGGGGACATGACCAGCACATCTGGCCATAGTGGATTGAGAATTATACTTCTCCTATATCAACATTAACTTTTCCAAAATTCTCATCATTGCCTCAACTTACTGTTCTGTTTGGTTTGGTTTTGCTTTTTGAGAGTTTTAGGCTGGTCCCAAACTCCCAGGGATCCTCCTGCCTCAGCCTTCTGAGTGCTGGAATGGCATGTGTGCCCCCACAGCCAGCTGGAAACTTACATTTGATGAGGGCAGGGGCTATCACCAAGTGCTTCTTGGGAAGGGAGGGGCACGACCTGTGCCTCCAGATACCCAGCCGCCAAGAGCCGCTGTTTGTAGCATGGACTACAGATTGAGATGCTGTCTTTAAAAAAACACAAAAAGGGCTAGGATTTAGCTCAGGGGGTACTGTTGTGGGTAGGTAAGCTAGTTAGATGTCTGGAAAGCAGTTAGATAGGGCTGGCCCTCGGAATGCCAACGAGAAGGATAGTCAAGGAGCCACCAGGGAGGAAGGTACTGCGAAACAAACAAACAAAAAACAAATAGACACAAAATAAGGGAATTCTGTGAGGACGCTGGTCAGGTGGAATGACTGCAGGAAAGAAAGAAGCAAGATACATCACCTACAGATACAGATCCTCTGTGATGAATGTGATCGTTATGGATATCGACATTGCACCAATAAAATAAATGAATAAATATTTCCTCCTTTAGAAAAAAAATGGCTGGAGGAGGTGACACTTATGGGACCAGCAGGAAGCAGGGGCTTGCTAGTCAGTCCAGCTCAGAATACAAAGTGAGCGGAGGCCGTAGGCGTGAAATCCCTCCCTGGGCTGCAGCTGCACCTCCTACAGCAAACGGGCTCTTCCGGTTGTGTTTTTAGACAAGGCCTCGCGCCGTAGCCCAGCCTGGCCTTGCCCTTGAAGCACCTTCCTGCCTCCGCCTTCTGAGTGTCGGGATCACAGGCATGCAAACCACATCTGGCTTTAGTAGCTGTATTTTTTAAAAAAGTAAACGACGGCATTGAGCGCATTTGCCTCGCAGGAGGGAGGAGACCTTGAGCCTTGCCCTGAGCCCCGGGAGCGAAGGGAGGGAGGCAGAAGCTCCGAGCAGCGGAGGCTGCCACAGCTCAAGCACCCGCTGGCCCAGAACCGGCTGCGGGAGCCGTGGGGCCCAGGAGCCAGGGCTGCCCAAGCCTCACCGAGTCCTCCCCGCAGCTGTGTCCACTGCCTCCTCCTCCTCTCCCACCCAAACCCGTGCCTGCCGGGCCTGGGCTCCGAGTGCGGATCCAGCGCGGCAGGGCCCGCGCCCCGGTTCCTGTGCACGCCTGCCGGGGCCCAGAGCACTGTGGGCGCCACTCCCTGGCTCTGCCGATGACAGCGGTTCTTTCCTGGTTTGTTTTGTACAGGCGACTGAATCTGGGGCCTCTGCGCCGAGCTACATCCTGGCACTTGCTAAACTTTTTACAGACAGAGTTCCACTCAGTCACGTTGCCCGGGCTCAAACCTGACACCCTCCTGCCTCAGCTTCCGGCAGCTGGGTTTAGAGGTGTGTACCACCACCAGTGCTGGAAGGAGCCGTTTATCCAAACCCTCCAGATCGCAGACGGTTTTTCAACAATAACCTGCCTTTCAGACACACACCCCGGTGTCCCAGCAGAGGGGGGCGAGGCACGGACAGAAGCCCGGCCTGAAGTCTGCGCCTGGAAAGCCTCGCCCCTCTGAACCCAGGGGCTCCTTCCACAGTGGAGATGAGGCCACGTGCGGGGCTACAGGCACATGTCAGAAGCACTGTGTGTGGTCATGTCACACACGCAGCTTAGCCGTGCTCTGGGCAGGCAGGTGGTGGCCGCAGTAGGGGCTGCACAGAGCCACTCTGGAGGCTGAGGCAGGGGGATCGCCACAGGTTCAAGGCCGCCTTTGGCTACAGAGTGAGTCCAAGTCCAGGACTCGGAGTACATAGCCACATCTGGTCTAAAAAACAAAATAACCCCAAAATTGTCATAGTAACCAGTTTTAAGATGGGGAACCAGCGGTCCTGTAACAGGAACAGAGCCCTGGCCCTGGGTGTGTGGGTACATACAAATATGCCCAAACTACAATGCTTGCATCTCACCTGGTGACTTAGCAGAGCACCCAAAGAGGCCTGGGCTGGGTCAGGCCTGGTGACACACACCTGTAATCTCAGCACGTGGGAGGCTGAGGCAGGAGGATCACAAACTCAAGATCAGCACAGGGGACGAGCGTCAACTCTTTCCCCACACAGGTTAGGAGATTTCCTCAAAATAAAATACACGAGAGGGGTGGGGCTCAGGGGCAGAGTCCCTGGCTTTGGTCCTGTTGCCACCTCCAGACCCAGCAAGGAAATGTGGAAACATCCACTAGCACCGCAGTGCGTCCTGGCAGGTCTGCGGTGCAGATCCGAAGCTTGACAGTGATGTCATGCCTGGACCCCCCGCAGGTCCTCCAGTGGCGGCTGGGCGGCTCCTCAAGGCCACACTCTGCCCAAATGGCCCTCAGGGACCCTTGCGGCGCCTGAAAGAGGAGATTTATGATCCCTTTAAGCAAAATTTAGTTATGGTTGGGAATTATGGGTTTGTGTGTGTGTTTGGTTTGTTTATTTTTTATTTTTTTAGAAAAAGGTCGGTGCCTTTCCCAGGCTGGCCTTGAACTTACAACGCTCTGCAGTGCTGACACAGGTGTGTTGCCACGTGGGTCAGTCTCTGTCCCCTCAGAGATTCTGGGAGCTGAGCTGACCTGAGGGCAAGAACGGTTCCAGCCTTAGGAGCCCTCAGAGTGGACCTTTAGAACTATCTTGACATCATTTGTCCTCACTATTTTGTTTTGAGACAGGGTCTCTAAGTCACTCAGACTCGCCTTGAACTTACTACATAGCCCAGGCTGGCTTCCAAGTCTAGGGGATCGCCCTGCCTCAGCCTCCCAAGTGCTAGGGTTTACAGCTGTGAGGATTTTGAAAGACCTGGGGCAGAAGCCAGCTGGGTGCCTCCTGAGCTTGGCGCCGAGGAGGAAGGCGGGCGAGGAGGGGCAGCTCCCAGTTCAGGTGCGCCAGGTGGCCGACTGCCAGGCGTTGTTCTGCTTCAGATTCGGCTGCTCAGCGCAGAAGGGGCCAGGAGCCCAGGTAGAGGCCAAGAACCTCCCTCAGGCCGGAGACCTAGGCCGGTGCGCCCCCTGCTGGCAACATTGAGGGATGGCCTCGGTTGGCTACATCAAGGCTTTCGAGGTTCGAAGGGGGAATGATGCTTGATAGATTGGATTTTGCTTTGTTCTTTTGCTTTGGCTTTTGTTTTGTTGACAGAGTCTTGCTAAATTTTACAGTCCTTTTTTTTGTTTAGAGACAAGGTCTCACTTTGTTGTTCAGGCTGACTGAACTCACTATGTAGCCCAGGCCAACCTCAAACTCAAAGCAACCCTCCTGCCTCTGCCTCCTGAGTGCTCCGATTACAAGCATGAGCCACCATGCCCAGTAACTGTGGTATGTGGTTACCAGGGATTGAATGTGGGAACTTGAGCTTGCCAGGCAGACACAAGGACCACTGAGCTAAAACCGAGGCCCTAAATTTCCCAGTCTTGCCTCAAACTTGCTATCCTGCCTCAGCCTCCAGAGTTCTGGGATTATAGGTGGGCACCACACCCATCTTGCACGGGGCTTTAAAAGCATCTGCAGCCATCTCGCATTTTAGACCTTGGTGGCATCGCCCCTTAGGGCTAATGCGCAGTTACAGTTGGTGACCAGGTAGAGCGTGCACGACCTCAGAGGGAAGGACCGTTAGTGGGAAGTGTCCGGCAGAGTGCGTCCTGCATCCCGGAGCCCCTTCTGTTGTGCCTGGACAGCGCCACCGACCCTTTGTCCCTCAGCGCTGGGGCGCACCTGTGCTGTCCAAGAAGCCAGTGTCCAGGGTCACCTTGGGCCCGGCCTGAGTCTCCTGCTGACACCCGAAAGACGCAAGAGACAGAACAACACACACTGGAGCCACGCGAAAGTGATGTACACCTGTGAGTCCAGCTCTCAGGAGGCTGAGGCAGGGCTACATAGTGTGACCTGTCTCAAAGGAAATCTGAAAAATCGCTGTCATGTTTGTCCTTGTTGTAGTCGGCCAGTTTATACTGTGTAGTTTGTTCTCCATGCTAAAGGTCATTTTGTTCCTGTACGTCATGTAGTTTTTTCACTGAACGTCAAACATTGATTCGTTTCTGGGTGCAGTAACGCCGAGTGACCACGAGATGGCGCTGTCACGCCCAGCACAGTTAATGCTCCTTTACAGGAGCGTGGCGTTCCATGGCAGGCACTGGTGCTCCCCACCCCCCCTTCCAGGGGTGAACCAGGCGCTTTCATCTGGAGCTACAACCCCAATCTTTTAAAAAATATTTTTGTTGCGAGACAAGGTCTCACTAATTCACTGAATTGTCCAGATTGAGCTCTGGTTTGTGATCCTCCTGCCTCAGCCGCCCAGAGTGTTGGGACAAGTGTGCAGCGCGCACCGCCATGCCGTCTGGATTCTGACGTGAGTCAGTGGGATACTGTTCCCCTTTCGGTTTCTCGCACAATTTAATGGGTTTTGATCTGCTACTATGATTTTGATGCTCAGACTGTCCCACATTCGGCTGCTGGGAGCTCCTTGAAATTGGCTTTCCCGACTGTAGAAGAAAAGTCCTGGCGTTGTGTGCTCACTTACTTGCTGACCTCTGTCACCAAACACACCCCAGGCTGCCTTGCTTGGCTGTGCCCAGGCCCTGGTCAGCCGCTGCCCAGGTCCCCTGCTGTGGAGGACGGCGTTGCTGGCCACGCTCTGAGCAGGAGTGTGGCACCAGTGCCTGCTCTGGGTCTGCCCCGGGCAGAGGAGCCGCCCCTCTCGGGAAGTGTCCGGGTGGCCCTGACCCAGCGCCTCCCTGCTCTGCCGCCCAGCCCTTCTGCCACGAGGCTCCCGCCCTGGAGCCCTGGTCCACGGACTGAGTCTCTGGAACCATGAGTCACTAACCCTGTCCTCCAAGTCCTGGGTGCTGAGCACTGTGACCCACAGATGGGCGTGCTGGCCGACACGAGCCAGACGCCCCGCATGCATCTCCACCATGACAGTCACTTTGATGTGCTTGTGTGCGTGTGTGTGTGCGTGCATGTGTGGTACCAGGGACTGAACTCACAGCCTTGTGAGCTAAATTCCCAACCCTTTACTCACTTCTCAAACCTTTAAGAATCACTGTCTCAGGTCAGGGGCCTTTGCCTTTGTGTGTATTTGAACAGGAAGACAGGCTCCTGCCAGTCCGGTGGTTATCTTCTCCCCTTACCATTTAAAAATTTGTTTCGTGGTACTTAATGTTGAACCCAGCGCCACTGGACCACTGCACTACACCCAAGCCCACCTGACAGGGTTGCACTAAGTTGCCCAGGCTGGCCCTGAACCTGGCACCCTCCTGCCTCAGTCTCTGGAGTAGTGGGATCACAGGTGTGCACCATCGTGCCCAGTGTGCAGTGAGTTTGATTTGTACACTCAGGTGTGTTTGAGGACTTTGCTACCTGCGGAACTGCAGCCAGTCAACTTCCAAGCTGCGGCAGCCGGGCGCAGAGGAGGGCGGGCAACGCCAAGCGGGGAGAGAAGCGAGGCTTGGATTTGGGTGAGAGTACGATCTCGTGGAGGGCAGATGGGAAGGGAGGCAGAGCCCAGACACTGCCGGTGACACGGCGCAGCTGCACGCAGCCCGTCTGGTCCCAGAGGCACCGCTGACAAAGGGTCTCTGGGGTCCCCTGCACTAAGAATGCTGTTTTTTTTTCTCCTTCGCTTGCAGAAACGGCGAGTGACCACGAGGTGGCGCTGTCACGCACAGCACAAAACCGCGGCGCACGACCCCACTGCGAACGCAGCCGACCTGCAGGAGCGTCCACGGCCTCCCGCAGGAGCGTCCACGGCCTCCCGCACGGACCTCGGCTCCCGGTGACCGCCGGCGGCACACGCCGTGCCCGACGTCATCTGGAACGGGACAGAACCCAAGGACTTTGCCTGAGCCGCGCCCCCAGCCTTTTAAAACATTATTTATTTTGAAGCAAAACTCAAAACCACTAGAATAAGATGGGTTTCAGTAAAAGGTGGTTATAAATATTTTTTAAAAACTATTCTATCACAATTTCAGCCAAAAAGCACAAGAAAGAAATTAATCAACTAGCAAAAACTAGAAATACACTGGAATAAATGAGCAAAATGTGGTGGACTCAGGTTTAAAAACAAAAATAAAAGCAAACAGCACATAGAGACACATCCATGACTTGACTTGACTATATATATACAGCAGAGTTGGACTATAACAGATTTCTAGAAATATTCGGATTTTAACTTCTAAAGTGCCCATCAAAAATAAAACAATTTAAGGGCCGGGGATCTAGCTCAGTGGTTCCGGTGTCTGCCTGGCAAGTGCAAGGTCCCAAGTTTGATCCTCGGTAATCACATACCACAGTGCTGGTTCTGGTGGCTCACGCCTGTAATCCCAGCACTCAGGAGGCAGAGGCAGGAGGATCACTGAGTCTGAGGCTAGCCTGGGCTACATGGTGAGTTCAGAGCCAGCATGAACTGCAAAGTGAGACCTTATCTCAAAAACAAAACAACCAAAAAATAATAATTTAAAAATTAGGTTTTTCCTTAAACCGTACAAAAATTAATTTGAAATTAGTTTTGGCTGGCATGGTGCTGCACACCCTAATCCCATCACTTAGGAAGCTGAGGTAGGAGAATCACCATGAGTTCAAGGCCAGCTTCCAATATAGAGTCAACCCGTCTCAAAAACAAATTGGTTTGGGCCGGGGATTTAGCTCAGTGGTTCCGGCGCCTGTCTTGCAAGCGCAAGGACCTGGGTTTGATCCTCAGTAACCACATACAATACTGGGCGTGGAGACTCACGCCGGCAGTAACCAGCACCACATACCACATACCACAGTGCCAGGCGTGGTGGCTCACACCTGTCATCCCAGCACTCGGGAGGCAGAGGCAGGAGGATTGCTGTGAGTTGTGATGTGAGTTTGAGGCTGAGCTCAGGGCCAGCCTGAACTACCAAGCGAGACCCTGTCTCAAAAATCCTTAAAAAAATAAAACACAAACAAAAAAACAAATTAGTTTGGGTGAGAGGAAGTAATTGTGCCATGTGGTGCTGATGGCTGGTGAGAGTCACCACGGCCAGCATTGTGTGTGGTTAGCAGGGATCGAACCAGGGCCTTTGTGCTTACAAAGCAGGTGCCAGAACCACTGGGCTAAATCCCTGGCCCTCTCTGAGACAGAGTCACACCATATAACTTCAGGCTGGCCTTGAACTCATGGCAGTCCTCCCAACTGCCCCATGGCAACTCTGCCCTAAGCAGAGTTGGGCTAATAGGTGTTTGACGCCACACCCAGCAGGAGGCAAGTCAGATGCACTGTTACTGTAGTAACTAAAGTGTAGTCAGCTTTAGGCTTCACTGTTCCGCTGCTTGCTAAGCTCTGGCCAGTCCCGCTGCCCTGAAAGCCCCATACTCCACCTGTTCCTTCCTCTGCTCCCCCAGGTGTCTGGCAACCACTGGCCACAGTGTCCCCATAATCTTGCCTTTTCCAGAATGGTATGTCGCGCGAACCCCAGACTGTTGAGCCTTTTCAGGTGGCTTTTGTTTAGCACTATGTATTCGTATCAGTGTCTTCGGTCCTGTTCTGCAGTGCTGGGGGATTGAATCCATGGCCTGGAGTATGCTAGGCAAGTGGTCCACCTCTACACTACAACCCCAGGCCCCCAGTCCTCCTCTGGGTTTTGCTATGGCTCGCTAGCCCATTTCTTTTCTTTCTTTTTTTTTTTTT
>PVIR01024086.1:0-26491 GCA_004026965.1 Petromus typicus | reverse complement strand
TTTTTTTTTTAGGTTTTTTGAGACAGGGTCTCGCTTCGTGGTTCAGGCTGGCCCTGAGCTCAGCCTCAAACTCACATCACAATCCTCCTGCCTCTGCCTCCCGAGTGCTGGGATTACAGGCGTGAGCCACCACGCCCAGCGCTGTGGTATGTGGTACTGGTTGCTGCTGGGGTGAGTCTCCACACCCAGTATTGTTATGTGGTTACCGGGGAATCGAACACGGGCCCTTGCGCTTGCAAGACAGGCACCAGAACCACTGAGCTAACTCCCCGGCCCCGAGATCTCTTTGCTTTTTGAGCCTCGGTGAGATTTCCCAATGGTGGCAAGGCTGCCCTGGGAGAAAAAAGGCAGCTGCTCCACCTCACATCCCCCGGAGGTGGGCCTGGGGCGCGCGCCCCTGCTCCCAGGTGTGTGATCCCCACTTGCCAGTGAGCATGCTGTTCCACCCCTCTGTGTGCTGCAGAGCCTTTCCTGGTCTGAGAGCTCTCGCAGCTGGGACTTCTGTCTGGTTCTGGGATCACAGGAGAGCAACTTGGATTGCAGGCTGTAGGATCTTGTGGGAGCTTTGTGTTCTGCTTCCTCTACCGGGAAAAGCACATACTTCAGGGACTCTTCAAATAACTGTCAAGAGGAGGGGAGCAGCGAGGTACAGTGGTGCATACCTCCAATACCGGCACCTCGAGAGGCTAAGGCAGGAAAATTGCAGGTTTGAGTCCTGCCTAGACAGTTCAGCAAGACTGTGTCTTCAGATAAAAAAAGTAAACGGAAGAGGGCTGGGGTTGGTAGAGTACCCCTGGCTTCAATCCCCAGTACTGTATTTTTTAAAAAAGGAGGTGGAGCAAGCTCTCCTTACTTTCTCTAGCAAATTCATCTTCAGTGATCTCCATTCTTTGTTCTTAGATATTTAAAGTGCCTAGTATCTCAAAAAAAAAAATTGAGGTAAATTGGATGGGGGTGGTGGGTTGGATAATGGAAATTATCCAAATTCAGTGAGATGGAAGGAATAATAAGTTCTGGATCCTTCAGCCTAATAGCATATTGCAGTTCATAGCAATTTACATGTTGTGTATTTTAGAAAGAACTAGAAGAAAGGAGTACAGAGGTTCCTAACAGAAAGAAGCCACAAATGACTTAAACAGATGAAATGCTAATTATCCCATCTGATCATTACACATCATATGCATGTGTCACAGTGTTGGTACGCAGGGGTAGACTTGATCCACACTGGGGCTGATTCTTCAGCTGAGCTCCGGCTGGAGGCTGTCTTCCAAGATTATCCCTCAGGAACAATTCCAAAAAAAGAGTCCAAGGTGCAGGCCTGAGGGCTGAGGCACTAGTGGTGTCAGTGGGGATGAAGTGGGTCAGCTGGTGGGACAGGTCGATTACCAGCCAGCATTGGTAACCACTCAACAACAGGTCCCATAGGAAACTGCATTTTCCTGCTGATGCTGTCACAGTACCTATTGATTTTTCCTCAATTAGGTGACTCTGTTCCTGTGCCCATGTTAATTCACTGACTCTTGACTTCTTTTTATCTGTAATGGTGGAGTTGGTGCAGTCGTCGGAGCTGGAGGGCTTCTGTGCTTATTGAGCCAGAACTCATTATCCAGCTCCCCTGGATGAGCATCACTCTGCTTCTGAAAGCAGCAGGGACAGTGCTTCTCTTCCCCTGTTTTTTCTTTGCAGCTGGTGCCTCCCAGGTCAAATGGAATAAAAAAAACGCTAACTGCCTTGCCACCAGCCACGACGGGGATGTGCGGATATGGGATAAGCGGGTGAGTAACTATTTTTCTTTGTAGTTGGTCTTCAGTCCTTCCCAGAAAGTGGAAAATAACGTCACAAGACCAGGGTGTCATGCGTTTAGAGGATCCCAGGGACTCTGCAGCATGATAAGCTCATGTACCAAGTGATGTTTACTTCTCCAGCAAATTGCTATTGAACAAAGGTGGGGGAGTAAGGCATTGTGACAAGTGGCTAAAAACATGCTCACGGCCCGACCTATGTTAGAGTCCCACTTTGCTCCTCCTAATGAGTACTTTGGGAAAGTCTATAACTTCTAAGGCCCGGTTTTCTAATCTTACAAATGAAGTTAATGTGATGAATGTATCACTGAGGTGAAGCTTTTGGGACTCTGATCAGCAGGCTTCTTTTCCCTGCCCTTGTTTGCAGAGTGAAAACTAGTCATTCTAGGGGTTGTTCCTGAATACTTCTAAAATAGACCTCTGAGGAGGGGCTTTGTTATGCTCAGTCCCCCCTTAGAAGTGTAGACGTCCCCTCAGCCTCAGAGGAGCTTGCAGATGGATCATACACAGCAGCAGCCCCTGTGCTGAAGACAGCAAAAATGCCATGTGCTGACGGTGGTGGAAAGTCCATTGGAATTTCAGTGTGTTGGCATCAGAATATGATATGGCGGGAGAGCCTTCCCCTCATCTTATTGCCGGAGCGTTGGGTAATAAAGCCTCGAGCAGTCCACTTTGTAAGTCCTGCGGTGTAAACTGCTTCCTGCTTTGTGAAACCTGGGAATAGAGATCCTCGGGGTTTTCACAAGAGGGCTTGGATGCCCTGACCTAGCTGCTGGCCCTACAGTTTCTGCTTTGCTGGTGGCTGTGCAGGGAATAACAAGAAGAGGGAAGTGAAACAGAGTTTGGGTGAGGTAGCTCCAGGACCTGGGGGCATGCAGTGTGCTGTTGAGGCTGACTTAGGTAGCTTTTAGGCAGAAGGTGAATTATAGGAGTTGAGTGGCTGTATCTTCTACATTTTAATTTCTGTTCCTTCAGTCTGATAATAGGCCTTTCTCTTTCTTAAATTGTTATTTGTAATAGCATATCATTATAGAAAATTGTTTAAATAAAACATACTTGGTTAATTTGCAGTGCTTGGTTAATTTGTCTTAGGCTTTTCAGAGACACAGGCAAAATAATTTGGTTTTTAACCATGAATTTTCTCAGTTCTTGTTTCTTTATCTTGTAGAAAAATATTGGTAGGCTCTTCCTTTCTAGTGTCCCGAGCAATCCCCTGATAGTGTTAACTTACCTCTACCTTTTTTCTATTTTGTTGAAAGAATTCTAGCTTTTTTATTGATACATAGGCATCTGGTTGGGTGGGTTGTGGACTTGTTGATGGTATTTTCTTTTTCTGGCACAAACCAGCACTGATGGCAGCAGCCCTCACAGGGTTAGAAAAGTTTAGTGTCAGTGGTGACCTTGGATTTTCATCCAGCTTGTGTGGGCTGATAATACTGATGTTTACCAAGCATCCCACACATAGGCATCTTTCTAAGGGCTTTGTATATATTGATTATTTTCTGTTCATAGCTAGCCTTTCCAGTGGAGGCTATGCAGAGTCCTGTTTTACAGATGAGTAAACAGAGGCATAATTTGATGAAGGGACTAGAGCCTCGGAGGTTACTTCTGGAGACTGCTCTTAATTTCAAAGGCCAGTGGAAGTTATAGTAGTGATACATGCTGTTTGTAGGAGAATATCTAAAAGAAAAGTAAGAATTACTCATACTCCTACTACCAGAGACAACATTTTGGGTTTTTTTTCCTTTGCTTTTAAGGCAGACATGGTGCCACTGAACTAAATCACCAGCCCTTTTCTTGTTCTTTTTAAAAAGTATTGCATATCGTGTTGTGTGCTTAGTTGTTTGTGTATTTTTTTCATTTAAAATTACAACCACTGCATTTCTCCCATGTTAGAAGATTTCTCTAAGTATAATTTAAGGACATATTTTATTGTATCAGGTAGCTATGTGTAATTGATGCAATTTAATTTTCCCTCACTTACTGGTTGTTTAGATTGTTCCTTATATTCTAGTGTCCCTAACAGCACCAATATATATGTAAAGGGGTTTTTTTCTGTGTGTGAATTTGGATTATTCTCTTTAAAATAAATAAAAAAGATTTGTATTTGTTTGATTTTTTTTTTTGGTTTTTTGGTTTTTTGTTTGTTTGTTTTTGGGGTTTTTTTGGTTTTTCTGAGATATTATCTTGCTGAGTAGTTCAGGGTGGCCTTGAACTTATGTGATCCTCCTGACTCAGCCTCAAGTGCTGAGATAATAGGCATGCATGATTATGCCTGGCTGAGTCTATTATTAAATCTTGCCAAGTTTTTTTCCAAAAAGGTTGTACTATTTGGTCACACTGAAGCTAGCACAGAACTTGCTGCTGAATTTTCTTCTGCAGTGATAAATAAAATACTCACAGAAAGAGCAAAAAAATTTTACAGTTTTGTATTTAAAGCACTAGTGACAAAGCCTCAGTAGAGTTATTCTTTATACTTTCTAACTTGAAAGTTTTTCTTAAAAAACACCCCCTTATTTTAATGTATATTTCTGAGATTTCCTTTTGAGTTCATCCATTTTTGTATATGGTAATTGTGTGTGTGTGTGTGTGTGTGTGTGTGTGTGTGTGTGTGTGTGTTTTCGGATCTTAGTTCTCACAAGACCTCTTTTTTCTTTTTAAATTGTACTGAGGATTGAACTCAGGACCTTATACTTATGAGGCAGGTGCCAGAACCACTGAGATAAATCTGTGGCCCATGATCTTAGTTCTCAATCACTATAAGATGGATGGTTTTACTGTCACAGCTGAGGCTGGGTCCCTTTGAATGTCACAAGCCCTTGGGTGTAGGGAGAAAAGGAAATAGGAATGAAAAGGTAAAAAGTACCCACTGTGTATATCTTTCATAAGTCATGCATCAAGTTGGATTGGACAGTGATTAGGCTTCAAATTCCATTTATAAATCATATGATGTGAAGCCGGGGATTTAGCTTGTTTCCAGTGCCTCCCTTGCAGACACAAGGTGCTGAGTACAATCCCTGGTACCAAAATAATATATATCATATGACAGACAGCCACTAAAGTCCCTTTGGTGGTGGTTTATTTGACTTAAACAGAACAAAGTGGAGTTTCTGGAGGGTAGAGACAGTAACTGGCAGTTTGTGTGCATGCAGCGGACTGTCACATGGGACACACTCAGTGAGTTCTTTTTACTCTGACAAAGTCAGTGCCAATCTGTTGCAGAAACCCAGTACAGCAGTGGAATATCTAGCAGCCCACCTCTCCAAAATCCATGGCCTCGACTGGCACCCAGACAGTGAGCACATTCTTGCCACCTCCAGTCAGGACAACTCCGTCAAGGTGAGTGGCACCACTGGGACATTTTGGAGGAGCTGTGTTGGGAAGTATGAGGGATGCACGATACATATGGGAAGAGAAGTTACAGCATCACCACGATCTGTGTTTCCTGAGTACATGTTCCTCTTAGGGGCTGAGCATAAACCTGGTTATGGTTTTTTATTGAAGTGAGCATGAGCATGCATGTGTGTTTGAGGTCTCACTGTGTAGTTCAGGCTGGCCTTGAACCCTATGTATAGCCCAGGTTGGCCTCAAATTCAAGGCAGTTCCCCTGCTTCAGCCTCCTGAATGCTGGGCTTACAGCCGTGTGCCACCACACTGTACTGAACCTAGTTGTTGTGACCAACAGGAACGAGGCTGTAGCAGCTAACTGATGACTGAATTTGTTTAGAAGGTTTTCTTCCCCTCAATGACTGGAAGCCAGAGACAAAGCATTTTGAAAGGAAAAGAAATTTACTTGCAAAAAAGTTGCAGGGAAGTGAGATAGTACACACAGAGATGTAAGTCAGGGAGAGCCGTCAAATTTGTGAAGGTCACTGGGCCTACAATAAGTCTGTTCGTGGTGGAAAAACAGCAGTTTTCTTGTGATTATCTTATGTGCAAAAGATATGACTTCTGAGACATGGCTCTGCAAATTTTGACAATTGTTTTGCTGGCATTCTCTAACGTATAGGAATCACTCAAGGTTTTACAGATTTTGGTGACTTATTTTTGGTCTGTCTCAGAATGCAGTGTTTGTTACTGTTGTCCTTTATGTGCTGCTCCCCTTGGTCATAATGATGGCAGGACAGGGTCCTCTTTGCTCTACAATTCCTGCTGGTCAAGTCTCTGTCCCTAAGGACAGGGATTCAACCACAGAAGTTAGCTGAGCAATTTTGTGTTTCACCATCACTAATGCAGTGCTTTGTTATATTTATGTAGCTATGTAATGTTGCCGTAGTTAGCAGAATTAGAGTCATAACGTAGGCTTAGAAGCTAACATCTGTTTTGAGTTACAATTGTCCTTTACCTTCGTGTGTCAGAAGTGGCTGTTTTATTTGTTTTTACTTTGTTTGTTGCACTTGGTATTTGTCCTACATCCTGTCAGCTTATCTCCCAAGTTCAGGAACCATGAACTATCCAGTTTTACATTTGAGAAAGAGATTAATATTATCTGCTTATGGTTGTTTTAAAGATTAAATGAGATGAAAAAAATACATGTCTGAAATGCAGCAAGTGGTCAGGATATTTCAGCTATTACATTAAATTACTTGTATGGTGTGAAAGTTCTACAGAATCAAAACTGTCAGTTTTTCCTTTCAGCCCCAAAGGTCATTTAACATGCAGGTTGACTGACAGTGATCTGTTTCAAATTGATGATCTCACTGAAGTCCAGAAGTGCTCCTGTCATGTCAATAAATGGGAAGGAGAGGATTCTTTGTGTCTCTAAGTAGCATGGTTATGGGGGTGGAACTAAAAATATACTATTGAAAGGTGTTTGGGGAGGATAAAAAGTGGCAAGTTCCAAGGCTATACTTATTACAATATTTGAGTTTTCAAAGTGCCATTTATCTTACAAGCAGTTTTTCTTCCAGTTCTGGGATTACCGTCAGCCTCGGAAATACCTCAATATTCTCCCTTGTCAGGTGCCTGTGTGGAAGGCCAGATACACGGTGAGTGAGAGACCTTAACTCGTCCTTCCTCTTGATGTTCCAAATGCAAGGACGCATAACGTCTTTGCTTATTTTCTCTGTGAGGCCATTGTCTCTCTGTCTTGGTTTGGCAGATGTGGTAGTGATGCCATAACACTTCCAGTCACACCCTTGAAGTGTTGGTTAGGTTCTGCATTAGAACTACTGACCATGACTGGATATGGAAGGGGACAGTGAAGGTGTTCGCTAGGGGCCCAACAGTTCCTATGAGCTGATACACTTCTCTGGATTAATATGTTTGTTTTAAAAAGTAAAAAGCTCAGAAATGCTACCGGGAGAGGATGTGAAGGTAAATAAATGTGCTCTTAGGTGATTCTGACTTATTCTTTAAATTGAGAGTCCAATTAGCCTCTTAGCTACCTAGCAGATTGGGGGTCGCTAAGAAAAGCATCAGTCCTGAGGTTACTAAGCTCTCCCTTGAGTAGGTGGAGTCCTGGTAGTGGGAAGGATATGCATCAGTGGTTGCTGTGCATCTGCTGGTCTTCCCAGGGGCAGGAAGTAACATTTGCTGCTCTAGTGGTTTCCCAGGCAGCCTCTGAGCCCCTTCTTTCAGAAGGACTCATAGAGTAGCTAGGGTATGAAATAGCAGTCAGAGCTGTTTGCTTATTGTAGTTTTCAGAGTTCTTCAAGCATTTGGCTTGGCCTTCTTTGCATTTGCTGTGGTCCTAAGCAGAAAGATGGCTAGATATGATGGTCAGCTTGTCATATTTGGGACAACATTCCCTAGATAACTTGAGGTCTTCCATCATCTAATTTTGTTTGTTCATTTATTTATTTATTGAGACAGGGCCTTGCTATGTAGTTAGGCTGACCTTGAACTCACTTTGTAGCCCAGGCTGGCTTTGAATTCTTGGTGATCCTCTTTGCTTCACCTCCTAAGTGCTGGTCTTACAGGTGTGTGCTCCAGCCTGGCTTTATCAGCTAATCAGATTTAGTTAGGAAGAATTCCAATTTTGAAAACTGAAACTCAGCTAATTCTCCCAGAATAGTTCATACTTTTCCCTTTCCTGCTGTAGCCTTTCAGCAATGGATTAGTGACTGTGATGGTTCCCCAGCTACGGAGAGAAAATAGCTTGCTCCTGTGGAATGTCTTTGACTTGAACACCCCGGTCCACACCTTTGTGGGGCACGATGATGTGGTGCTGGAGTTCCAGTGGCGGCGACAGAAGGAAGGTGAGTGGGGAAGATCGCTGCTCTGTATCGATCTGAGTTGCGGTGGGTGTCAGCACCAGGCATGTGGGCCATGTGGTCCAGGAAGGAGCATCCAGAGCAGGGCTGGGCTCTAGGACCCAGAGAGGGGGCACACCATCTTTAATCATATGGGCCAAACGAGTGCACGGTCACTCCTCTCTCCCCAGTTTCGCTTCTGATACTCAGTATAGTCTTCTGCTTAGCAAAGATCAGCCACAATAAGTGCTTTGTAGAGATTTGTGATTGAATTGTTTCTAGGGCTGAAAGACCATAGAATCAGAGCCCTTAGTGGTCCACAGAGTTTGCCCTTTACTGAGAAGGAAATCAGTGGTGGTGATTAGTATTGGCTGCCGTGTGAGCTGCAGCTCTCTTCTCAAAAACATGCTGGTATTTTTACCTCTAATCTCCTTGAAGCTTTGGCCAAATGTCTTGCTTTGATTGTGGAGCTCCAGCAAAATGATGGGTTTCTCCAGGATTGGGGTGTTAGGAGGTGTGCACTTCTGTATACTCTCTGCCTCTGCCACACAGCTGATAAAACTTCAGTTGGAGCCGCTCCCTGCAGGTCCTGGCAGGAGACTGAAGTGGCTATGCAGAGCCACAGGAAAAACTTCACGTTAAGTGATTGAGATTTGGGGCTATTTGTTACTACTGCTAAATCTAGTCATCCCTCACTAAGGTAGGGTCATAAGAATGATGGGAATCAGATATCCTTAGCCTCCATTTCTCCACCTACTCACCTTGCATCTTCAGATCCAGCCTGACTTTTCCTGAGGTCTTATTGCTATAATCTCTAAATGTCTGACTGAGCAGTAGCATATTTCTTGGTGTTTCCATATTGCAGAAGGAAAACTAGGCAGCTAGAATGATGTGACTTGTCCAAGGTCCTGGGAAAACCAGTGGACCTAGAATGAGAGAATCATCTTCTGTTCCAGTTTGTTTTATTTTTAACTTTTTTTTTATTAGTACATGTTTATCATACATGATGAATACATTCATCATGGGGAGTTTGTACATGCACACACACATTGCTTCTCAACCCTTTTACTTCTTCCCATCTGTAAAAGTTCTACTCGTTTCCTATAGGCTTTTATTTTACTCTTTAAATTATTTATATTTTAGATTTCTCCCAGCTTCCAGATTATTTTCAAGGGGACTTCTCATCATTCTCTAGCTTTCCTGGCTTTATGTCTAAAATGTCTCTTGTTCTCTAGCCAGAAACATCAGAACTCCTTGTGGGGACCAAGAGATGCATATATCTAGTTCTTATCCCACCAGTTGTATACATAGATATTGGCTTTCAACTTAATTTTTTGTATTTTGCTATAGAAAATAGTTAATATAGTTTTCCCCATAGTCTGTCAGGGAAGAGCTGACCTATAGTTTTATAAGGAAATGAATAGTTTTTAGCAGCCCATTTTTAGTTATTTGTGTCATCTTTAAGCTACTGGAATTAGTTCTGTAGACTGGAACTATCTAGCTAATAGTGAAAATTTGATTAAAGTTAATAGGGCTTATTTTTGTTTGTGTTTTTATGATGAAATAGATAAAGCAGAAAATTACATAGAACAGGTATAGTTTAATAATTATGGAGTGAGACCTATAACTCCCACCAAGGTCTAGAAAGAAAACATTCGAGGGCTTCAGAAGCTTCCTGACCACAATCCCTTTCCTTCCCCTGCAGCATTACTTTTGTAAAGCTTTTCTTAGCAGTTTCTTTTTTTAAAAAAATAAGGTTTCATCACTTTGTTAATTTCTAAACATAGCTTAGGTTTGCCTGGCTTTGAACCTTTTATGAATTTAATTATCCTGTATGTGTTCTTACATTTTATTTTCCTCTTAGTTTAATGTTGTTCCAGTTTATTTGTAATACTTACGTATCAGTCAATTTTTACTAGACCAATCATGCCTTGTTTTTAATTTTCACTTTGAGGAAGGATTATTCAAAGAGATAGGAAGACAATCAGGATGTTGTGGCCAAGGGAAAAAATACTTCATGAAGGAGGTGGTGGTCACTGGTTTTAGGTATTGCTGAAAGATGAAAATGCAAAAGAAGACAAAAGCATTTAATTGAACAAAAAGGAAGCCATGGATCATTAAGAAGGATGATGTTCCAAAGCGGATGGAGGCTGGAAGCTCGTTCCCAGATTATAAAGTATCCCAAACAGAGGCAGCAGGATCGGTTTCGTTGTCTTCAAAGGCAAGAGGTAGAATGAGGCGGTTGGTGGAGGCTGCTGCCCTCACTGTTTGAAGGCAGGGAGAAGATGCAAGCAAAGAAGCTGGGAAAGTGAAGGCCCATTGTGCAGCAGTGGGAAGGGGTGAAAGGAGCAGGTAGGAGAGCGGAGTTCTAAAAGCACTTACACATGCCTTTCCTCAAAGTCAGGGGCATACAACAAGGCCAGGTATAGGGTCAGTCTGTGACTGTGAACATGAAGCAAAATGCAGAACTCCTTTGGGGACCAAGAGATGCGAGGAGGGAGAAGGAGGGCAGGGAAGGGGATGAAAAAGAAGTGAGATCTATTATTACATGTATGGTACCAACTCTTTGGGAGGAATATAACGCTTATATTCTGAAAACGTATACCAATAAATTTTTTAATTGAAAAAAGGAATAGTTGCCGTTTGGTTAGATGTGCCTAGGGATATATTAAAAATTTGGGGGTTAAAGATAGTGACACACGAGAAAATAGTAAAAGAAATGGCTCTTGATCGAGTTCTCTGTTATCTTAGTCTCCCTAATCATAAAATGAGATAATTGGATGAAGTTATTTCTAATGAGGAAGATTCTAGATGCTGTGTAATTGCCCCGAGTGTCCTGCTCTTTGATACAGTCTCTCACAAAGGACCCTGAACCTTTTAGAATAATTTCTTTTTAAGCAGGCCTCATATGCAAAACTATGATTCAGTCAATTAAAAAGATTAAAGGTTGATTATTCATTTTATAAAGAGAGGCATCATTTCACCAAAAGATTCTTTTGGGCAGTAGGATGCCATGATGCATCTAAAACAATTCATTTTTGCAAAATATGTATTCCTCTTCAGCTCCTCAGGAGCGTGTAAAAGGAAGAACATTTGCAGAGGTGAAAGTTCAGTGTGACATTAAATCTCAGCAACACTCTCCACCTGCTAATTTGCCACTTATTATTTCACTTCATTTAAGTTTCTGCTCCAATGGGACTTCCTCAGGGAGTCCTATCTAAAAATAGCTCTTTTGCCAGTCTATGTCCTCTTATTCTGTGTTATATTTTATGCCGCTTATCACTACCTAGCATTTTATTATGTATATTTTTTTGCTTGTCTTTTTCATCATTGGAATGTGAGCTCTATAAAGATAGAGATTATTCATGTCATCATCTTAGTACCTAGAAAAATGCCTGGCTGTAGAATAAATATTTGTTGGAGCTGGCTGTGGAAGTGCACATCTGTAATCCTAGTTAGTATTCAGGAGGCTTAGGCAGGAGAAATGTTACCAGTTCAAGGCCAGCCTGAATAGTGAGACCTGCGTTAAGAAAAAAATTGTATTGTGGCCGGGGATTTAGTTCAGTGGTTCCGGTGCCTGCTCTGCAAGCACAAGGGCCCAAGTTCAGTCCCAGTAAATGCATACAACAATGCTGGGCATTATGACTCATACCCACTAGCAGTCAGTGCCACATACCACAGTGCTGGGCGTGGTGACTCATGCCTGTAATCCCAGCACCTGGGAGGCAGAAGCAGGAGGATTGCTGTGAGCTCCAGGTGAGCCTGGACTACACAGTGAACTCAGTGCCAGCCTGAACTACAAAGCAAGACCCTGTCTCAAAAAAAAAAAAAAAAAAAAAAATGTGTTGGGTGTATGTATGTTTGAATGAATGAGTGAGTGCATAAATGAATCTCCCTCCATTGAGACCTGTAACAAAATAGGTATCCAGAATCAAGAAGAATTCTTAGGATGTTTATTTGGTGATTTCTAGGGTCCAAGGACTACCAACTGGTTACGTGGTCCCGGGATCAGACCTTGAGAATGTGGCGGGTGGATTTCCAGATGCAGAGGGTAGGTATTCAGTGCTATTGGCCCTATAATTCAATGCACTGGAAACTTAAAGATGGAAAATTCAGTATTTATGGAAGTTAAAGATTACATGATAGGGGCCGGGGAGTTAGCTCAGTGGTTCCGTCGCCTGTATTGCAAGCGCAAGGACCCGGGTTCGATCCCTGGTTACCACATACCTATACTGGGTGTGGAGACTCACGCCCAGCAGCAATCAGTACCACATGCCACAGTGCTGGGCGTGGTGGCTCATGCCTGTAATCCCAGCACTCGGGAGGCAGAGGCACGAGGATTGCTGTGATGTGAGTTTGAGGCTGAGCTCAAGGCCAGCCTGAACCACAAAGTAAGACCCTGTCTCAAAAAACCAAAAAAAAAAAATAAATAAAAAGATTACATGATAGACATTAAATATATTCTTGCTGGTTGGCTGAATGGCTGACTTTCAGGTCTTTTAAGCACCTTGAGCCCAAAGAGCTTCTCAGTGCCTTTTTCTCCTGTCCCATTAGAGATAGATGGGTTCCATACTGAGAAAATGGCCTATAAGCTTCCTTTCTTTATCCTCTTGTACTCTGGAGCTGTTTTGAGCCCTTTCATCCATTGACAATACTTCTTCTATGAAGCTACTCTCAATTTTTTCTTCATATGTGGTTCTTGTTTTATACATAAACCACAGTGGCAGATGCTTTGAACTGACTTTCTGACCCCTTCTCTGGTCTGCCCCCTCATAAGCTGCCTTCTCCTCATTCAGTGCTGAATCCTTGACAGTCAGAAACATGTCTCACTGATATCCCATCCCCCAGAGCGCCTGGCACTCTGCCATGCGCAGAACCAGTGGGAAATGCTGGGTGTGACTTGCCACACTGCTGAGTGTCCAGTCCTCTTGAGCATGCTGGTCAAGTCTCATCATTCTATTGATTTTTCAACCTGTTTTCTCCCGAAAGTAGTGTTTGCTCCACATGCTTTGTGGTCACCTTATTTTTTGCTCCTGAGTTAGCTGAATAACTCCACAAAGTTAATTTTTTTTTAACCTTTCATAAACTCTGAATGTGAAGTAAAATGTCCAGAATAAAATAATAGCGTCTACTACCCTGAATATTTAACCAAGGGAGAGTTGTTGATGGGTAAAATCTATTTTGATTGTGTCAGTTCTTAGCCAACACATCTCTATCCTTTGTGATACTCATTTTTAAGTCTGGAACCAGACATACTGGTCATTTCCACTGACTTCTCTAGCCCCATCTCTTCTACCTTTTATTACAGCTCTGTGCCAATGACATATTGGATAGTGATGAGTTCATTGAGAGCATTTCTCTTCTGCCAGAACCAGAGAAGACCCTGCACACCCAAGACACTGATCACCAGCACAACACAAGCCATGGGGAGGAAGAAGGTACCATGTCAGATTGGTCTGAGGGGAGGGCTTATTATACATTTCATAGTTTATGTAGCAGATTTTCAGAGTGTACTCATTTTCCAAAATATTTTTTAACATTGAGCATTTCTCCTGTTAGCCTTAAAGGAAGATCCGCCTACCAGTCTCCTGGAGGAGAGGAAATCAGATCAGCTGGGCCTGCCGCAGACTCTGCAGCAGGAGTTCTCCCTTATCAATGTACAGATCCGGAACGTCAATGTAGAGGTGAGTAATAGCTTCAAGAGACTGTCTCATGTTTGCTCATGGCACTTTGTGGGAGAAAGGACTATTTCACCTGGGGTTTCGGCTAGCAAATAGCTTTGCAGCTCCAGCAGGTGAGTCTCTCCGCTTACTGTCTTAATTCTAAGATTTATTTTTTTTAAGGAAATTAGTGTTTCCAGTGTGGACTTCCCACCTTTGCAGTGTTGGAGTTAGAATGCAGGGCTTTGTACATGCTAGGCATGCAGCCACCCTGAGCTGGATCCTCAGCCCCAGACTTTTCTGACCTTATTCTATTCTCTAGGATGAGCTGAAGTTGTGCCCCTCCTTCAGAGCTCCAGTACCTTGTTTTGCTACATACGATGCTACTTACTTTGGGAAGTCCTCACTATTGGGGAAGTTAATGCAGAGCTGGCTTTGAAAGCCAACTCTCCTGGCTCTCCAGGCTCTCCGCACTGTGCTAACCTCTGTCTTTTTTAAATTTTTTTTGAGACCGAGTCTTGCCTTGTAGTTCAGGCTGGCCCTGAGCTCAGCCTTAAACTCACATCACAGCAATCCTCCTGCCTCTGCCTCCCAAGTGCTGGGATTACAGGTGTGAGCCACCACACCCGGCATTGTGGTATGTGGTACTGGTTGCTGCTGGGTTTGGAGAATGGGCATGACTCTCCACGCCCACTATTGTATGTGGTTACCGGGAATCGAATCCAGGTCCTTGTGCTTGCAGAACAGGCGCTGGAACCACTGAGCTAAATCCCCGGCTCTGACCTCTGTCTTTTACAAACTGGTTATTTCTGGGATGGGGATTTAGTTCAAGTGGTATTGTGCCTACCTTGGAAGCACAAGCTGGTTATTTCCTTGTTGATTTAGTCCACAGTAAGACAGTGGGAAAAACCTCTTTATTCACTTAGCATGTGAAATCATTTACACTTTATTTTTGCGTAAGTATTGAAATGTTTGCTTCAGAGAATTGTATATCTCTCCAGAAGGAGTTTTAGTACCTGATTAGTTTTTCTTTTGCCTAGATTCATTTAATTGTAGGTCAAGATATGTGCCATTACATGACTGTCTCACAATTCTAAGCAAGGCATGGTGGTACGCATCTGTAATCCTAGCACTTGGGAAGCTGAGGCAGGAAGATTGAAGCAAATTTTAGTCCAGCTTGGGCTGTCTAGTGAGTTCAAGGCCAGCCTCACCTACATAGTTAGGTCCTGTCTCAAAAAATGAAAAACAAAATAAACCCAGAGGTGATGGCGTGTGCCTGTAATCTCAGTCCTTGGGAGGCTGAGGCAGAAGTACTGTTTCCAGTTTGAGGCCAGCCTGGGATACACTTAGTGAGGTTAAGGCCAGTTTGAAATACGTAGTGATGCCCTCCCCCCGAACAACAAAAAATAATCCTCTAGTAAGGATTTTACTTCACTTACTAATAGATGAGCAAACTGAGAGACCAGAGGTGAAGTGACTTTCCAAGGTCAGCAGCTATTTGGTGGAAGAGGATAATGTTTGAATCCAACTCTGATTTTCTGGCTGTGTTTTTCTATGTCCTCTATCTGTCCTGTCTAGTTGGCAGTATCAGAAATCAACAGTTATCTATATTAACTCAGCTAATACTCCCTTTGGTCTGGTTGAGAAGCACGTGGCTACTTAGTGATACAATTTAAGGAGATTTTTTATTTTTTACAGTACCAGGGATCCGGCTCTTGACCTTGCCCTCTCAACGCAGAGGCAGTGCCACTAAACCACTAAATCCCTGGCAAGGAGATCTTAATTCCTTTCCTCAGGAGTACCTTTTAAAAACTATTAGGGAGTAATTCACATACCACAAAATTCACCGTTTTAAACTATGCAATTATTGGTTCTTAGTACAGTCACAAAGTTGTGCAGCCATCACCTCTCCAACTCTGGAACATTTCATCATCCTAGAAACATCCACTTATTCATTAGTGGTCACTCTCTATTTGTCCTCTGCCCGGCTTCTGGCAGCCTCAAATAACTTTCTGTCTATAAATTTTCCCACGAGTACTTTTTTTTTTTTGTCTGAGACAGGGGATCACTTTTTTTGTAGTTCAGGCTGGCCCTGAGCTCAGCCTTGAACTCACAGCAATCCTGCTGCCCCTGCCTCCCAAGTGCTGGGATTATAGGCGTGAGCCACCATGCCCAGCATTGTTGTAATTACCAGGGATCAAACTCCAGTCCTTCTACTTGCAAGGCAGGTGCCAGAAACCCTGAGCTAAATCCCTGGCTCCCCAACGAATACTTTTTAAATTAGATAATTTCTTTTAGATTCTTTCCACTTTATTTTCTCATCTCAAGATCAGTATGACAAATTTTAGCCAACTTCACAGCTTTGTGATAAAGCTTTTATTAGAGTCAAAATATTTGAATTTATTAAGTTAGTACTAAAATTTAAAAATCTGTTTTGAAATGAAGTATCTCTCAGACTCATTTTGTTAACTTTCTTTGTGTTATTCAGTTTCAGGAACATGGAACATTCTAGTAGTTTTCTTAAATCTGTTTGCATCTTGCTGGGTGTGTAGCTCAATGGTGGAGTGTTTGCCTAATAAGTAAAAGGTCCTGGATTTGAGCACAAGCACCACCAAAAAAAAGAAAAGAATGAGAATAAAAATTAAAAATCCAGGTGGACTGGGAATTTAGCTCAGTGGTTCCAGCGCCTGTTTTGCAAGCACAAGGACCCGGGTTCGATCTCGGTAACTACATACAATACTGGGCGTGGAGACTCACACCCCGCAGCAACCAGTACCACATACCACAGTGCCGGGCATGGTGACTCATGCCTGTAATCCCAGCACTCGGGAGGCAGAGGCAGGAGGATTGCTGTGATATGAGTTTGAGGCTGAGCTCAGGGCCAGCCTGAACTACAAAGCGAAACCCTGTCTCAAAAAAACCTAAAAAAAATTAAAATTAAAATTAAAATTAAAAATCCAGGGCTAGGGATGTAGCTCAGTGGTGCTGCACCTGCCTGATAAACACAAGGTCCTGAGTTCAGTTCCTGGTACTGCAAAAAAAAAATCCATTAGTATCTGAGAACCCTTTGCAGTTTGTCTCCAAAGTAGGTGTGCACTTGTGTCTTGCAGATGGACGCAGCGGATAGAAGCTGCACAGTGTCTGTGCACTGTAGTAACCACCGTGTCAAGATGCTGGTGAAGTTCCCGGCGCAGTACCCTAACAACGCAGCCCCCTCCTTCCAGTTCATTAACCCCACCACCATCACATCCACCATGAAGGCTAAGCTGCTAAAGGTAGGGCTGCCGTTTCTCCTTGCTTTTGTAAGCTGAGCTTTGCTCGTGTGCATCAGTATCTAGGCTGAGTAGGGAAACTGAGTGAAAACTCAGATAGGTAAGATGTGGGAGTCATGTGTTTCCTACATTGGCCTTTTACTTCCTGTAGAGACCATTGAAGCAGTGGTCTTTAACTTTTCTATTGCGGCATAGATGCCTTTTGGAAATCTAACGAAAATTGTGGACCATTCTCAGAAAGATTTGTACAAATGCTGCCTGCATATAAATGTTTAGGTTGCATATGACATGCTCATAGATTGCATTAAAACTATGCTATGCACTAATCCTAGGTTAGGAACCCTGCAATATAATTTTATTTATCTAGAAACAGTAGGTAAGATTTATTCTGAAACTCAAAGATACTTGAAAATCAGGGAAAAAAGTGTATGTAGTCTTTAAAAAGAATCGATCCTGTAGAAGGAGCCAGCATTATCCTAGTTAGAGGCTAGCTAGCTGTAGGCCAGGTGTCTGAGGGATAGCAGTGTAGGCTGATGGCTGGTCTTTAACCATGCAGGTTCAGAAGCTTGAAATTAGGAGGTGCAACCTTTATTTTAAAAGTTCATGTGAAGCGGAGTATAGTGCGCTAATTCCAGCACTCAGTAGGGCAAGATAGGAGGATCAAGAGCTCAAGTCCAGTCAGGGTTAAGTATAACGAGGTCCTGTCTCAAATAAAGTAAAAAAATCATGAACCAGGTGGTAACACGCTTTTCTTTTTCGTTTGAGTAGTATGTGAGTGAAGGAACTAAAATGCCCTGATAAACCCAAAATGAGCTGAGCGGTGTTTCTCTTTTGCCCATTTCGAATCACATACACTTGAGTGTTCTATATTGTGGTATCTTATCTAACCCAAAATGTTTTAGGTGGCTTAAGAATCCCTGAAATGCTAATTACTTTGATTTTGTGATATGGTATTTGGCATTTTAAACTTAGACTCTATTTCATTGCTTAGTTTAGCTATATAAAAAGATAGATTTGGTTCTGGGGTTTTTTTTCTCTTTTTTTTGCACTGGTATAAAAGATAAGCTTATGAAAAGTCTTTAAAGGTCTAGTTCAGCTCTGTCCAATAGAAATATAATGTAGGCCCCATGTAATTTAAGATTTTCAGTAGCCATATTTTAAGAAGTAAAAAAAGCAGGTTAACTAATTTTAATCTATTTTAACTTTCTCCAGGATATCCAAAATACTATTCTCATGTAACATAAAATCAGTATAAAATTACTCAGGTAGTTTACTGTTTGTTAGTTCTTCCCCATGTCTGTGATTTTCCAATTACAGCATCTCTTGGTTTGGATGAGGGGCATTTCACGTGATCAGTTCATATATGGATGCAGGTTCTTGTGTACCCTAAAATACTAGAATTTATTGGTTTTTTTAACTTGCATGTTAGGATTATTGCTTTAAAGGACAAAAAAAAAATTGTAATTTTCACTAAGGAAAAGTCTGTTCCTCCTGGCTTGCATCACCAGAGCAGTTTTCAGTCCAGGCCAGCATGTGCTGCCATTTTTTTTTTTTTTTTTTTTTTTTTGAGACAGGGTCTTACTTTGTAGTTCAGGCTTGCCCTGGGCTCACTATATAGCCAAGGTGAGCCTCGAACTCACAGCAATCATTCTTTCTCTGCCTCCGAAATGCTGGGATTACAGGCATGAGCCACTATGCCCAGCACTGTGGTATGGGGCACTACTGATTGCTAATGGATATGAGTCACATTATTCCTGGCACTGTGGCATATGGTTACCGGGGATCAAACTTGGGGCCTTGTGCTTGCAAGACAGACGTCAGAACCACTGAGCTAAATCCCCGGGCCCTTGCCATTTCTTGTGAACAAGTGGGTTTGAAAGAGACCAAAGGGAGAAATGGTGATTGTTCTGTTACTGGAACCTGCCCTGTGAAAACCATCATATGTGGCTCCTTGGCTGCTAAGGGCTTCTTTCTTGTCTAGGAGGTTCAGAAAGGTGTCCATCTGTTTGACAGGCCCTACTTCCCCCAACAATAGAAGATAGAGTATTATGCCAGAAGCCTTAGACCTGGTCACATCCAGTCCTCTGGTGCACTAGGCTTCTGACCACTTGGCATAGTAAAGCTAGCTAGGAGTATAGTGCTCTTCTTTTTTATTTATTTATTTTTTTTTGAGAGAATCTCACTGTGTAGTTCAGGATGGCCTCACAGTCGTGGTGATCCTGCCTCAGCCTCCCAACTGCTGGGATTACAGACATGTGCCACCATACGTGACCAGTATGGTGCCATTCTTGACTATGTTTTGGACTTTTTCTAGATCCTGAAGGACACCTCACTGCAAAAAGTGAAACGCAACCAGAGCTGTTTGGAGCCCTGCCTGCGCCAGCTTGTCTCCTGCCTTGAGTCTTTCGTGGTGGGCATCATGAAATTGTACCAACTGATACATTGGGGTCTTGTTTCATTTCTCCCTCCAGTGTTGGACTCCCTGATTTTGTAACATTGTATCCCTCTTTTGTACTTCAGCTGTAAGGTAGGTTATGGATTTTAGTTTGCTTTTTAAATTTCAGAATCAAGAAGACAGCACTTCCAGCAACCCATTTGCACTCCCAAACTCCGTCACACCACCCTTACCAACGTTTGCACGGGTCACCACTGCCTATGGGTCTTACCAAGATGCCAATATCCCCTTTCCTAGGACTTCTGGGGCCAGGTTCTGTGGAGCAGGTTGGTCTCTTGTGGTTCTCTGAGTCTAGCTCTTAAGAGGGTACAGCCAAGAGTGTGTGTATTCTGTGTAAACATCTTCATCAGAAAAGATTTTGTCTTTATTTCCTGAGATCTCAGAAAGGCTTTTGTAGTGTCACTGGGTGATGTCACTGGGTGTGATGCCAGTTGGTATGTGGGCATATCCTAAGAGTATGTACCAGAGGTCAGACCTTCATTTTTCATTCTGATGATGTTGGATTTGAGTCTGCTCAGGTCCCTAGCTGTTAAGAAGATAGATCTTCTAGCAGATAGATTCATAAAGTATCCCATCATTCCTGTACCCTAGAGATTCTAACCTTGTTCTTGCAGTCACGAACCTTTGCAATTCCATGAAACTATTTTATCTCTCAGAGATATTAAAATTTTTAAAAAAGCTTGCCCAATCCTGCTTGAGAATTTTCTACATCCAGCTCTCTGACCTTGATGTGTTTGTCTGCGATCTCCTTTGCAGGCTACCTGGTGTACTTCACAAGGCCCATGACAATGCACCGAGCAGTGTCTCCAACAGAACCCACTCCCAGGTGAGTCGGGAGATACACAGAACTGGGCAGCCACAGGGCCAGAAGGGGCCAGAAATCTAGGAAGACTGAGCCTTTCCTTGTACAGCTTGTTTTAGTTTTTAAGTAAACTCCTGGTAAGATTCATTCAAGAAAGATCAAGGTTCATTAAATGAAGAACAGCTGAGACTTGTGCTGTAAGATTCCTGTCAAACCACTTGCAGGAGAAGCTTGGTGAAAGCTGTTACTGAAACACGGGAAACATTTTCCTTTGCACTGCTGAAGATTGGACCAAAGGAGAGCTGAGCTGTATCCCTACTCTTTTAATATTTTCATTTTAAGACAGGGTCTCACTAAGTTGCCCAGGCTGACCTTGAACTTGTGGCCATTCTGCTTTCAGTCTTCTAAGTAGCTGGGATTATAGGCCTGGGCCACTATACTGAACCTGGGTGGCAAATTTGTTCTTAATGTTCTTTTCTCCTATTGCTAAAGCATTATTCATTTTATTATTTAATTGTTTGATGTTAAATTGAAACCATCATCTATAGTTTTATAACACTGACAGGCTACTTCTCTTTTTTGGGGGGATACGGGAATCAAACTCAGGATGTCATGCTTGTCAGATAGCCGTTATGTCACTGAACTAAATCCCTGGCCCTTCCACTCTTAGTATTACCAAAGTATATATAATTTTTGGAAATTATAGAAGAAGTATGTTAGAGGGTCAGGGATTTAGCTCCATGGCACAGCCCCTGCATGAGTTTGATCCTTGGTACCAAAAAAAGTATAGTAGAAACACTCAGTGTGAAATTTTACATTAAAATGCCAAAGTGCTTCCTTTCCTTTCCTGTGTACCAAGAGCTACTGTTAACAACAGAGCACATTTATGTCATCATTATTTTTTGTGCTTTTTTTTTTTTTTTCCTGACAAGAAATCCAGTGTAGCAGGTAGGACTAGGGACTTAGGACCAAACTGTCCACACCCACGTGTTGGCCCTGGGATCCCCATGATATTGGGAAGCTTATCTAAATCACCTTAGTCTCTTCAGCAGTAACATGGAGGTGCTAGTAACACCCACTGCCTTCACTTTCTGGAAACACTAAATGAGCAGGTCCTTGGAGAGGCGTGGGAAGTACTGCCTGGCACACGGGGGTGCTCACACTGTTTCCTGTGACCCTTGGTTTCTTAATTCAAGGATACAGTAATGTGGTACAGTGTAATTGGACAAGACAGTTAGGAATGAGTCACTGGGCTGAAAAAAAATCCTCACAGGGGCCGGGGAGTTAGCTCAGTGGTTCTGGCGCCTGTCTTGCAAGCGCAAGGGCCCAAGTTCGATTCCCCGGTAACCACATAACAATACTGGGTGTGGAGACTCAACCCAGCAGCAACCAGTACCACATACCACAGTGCCGGGCATGGTGGCTCACGCCTGTAATCCCAGCACTCGGGAGGCAGAGGCAGGAGGATTGTGATGTGAGTTTGAGGCTGAGCTCAGGGCCAGCCTGAACCACAAAGCGAGACCCTGTCTCAAAAAACCTAAAAAAAAAAAAAAAAAAATCCTCACAGTACAGTGTGCAAGCCCGCACTGCTGCTCCTCTGGGCAGGTATCACACTGTACACTAATCCAGGCCATGGAAACCTTGACCCACAAGTCTGGGGTTCAGTAATCAAGGAACTTGCACTGTACCAGATTCTGTTGGAAAAGCTGCACTAGAAAACAATCACTGTCCTCAAAGGGAAACTATGAGTATTTGTGTCTGGATTTTACTCATATGTTCTGCTAAGAACATTTTTTAGCTAGCAGTACGTCAGTGAGAAGTCATGTATGTTGCACAGGTCTGAAGTGGATTGCTTGATGACCAACACTCAGCTTGAGATAGAGAGCACTATCCTCAGTCCCAGAAGTCCCTGATACTGCTTCCCAGAGGAAAAACCATTGTCCTGACTAGTTTTGTCATTATAGGGAGGAAGGGGTACTGGAGGTTTAATCTCAGGGAGCTTTGCTCTACTACTGAGCTACGTCCCAACACACCCCTTTCCTTTCTGGAGGCCCAGTCTTGTTACATTGCGCAGGTTGGACTTGATTTCATGATTCTCCTGCCTCAGCCTCTCAGTGCTGAGATTACAAGTGTGCACCGTTGCACCTGGATTTATTTTGCCTGACCTTGAATTTCATTGAAGTAGAATAATGCAGCATGAACTATTTTGTCTGGTTATCTTTACTCAACTTAATGTTGCTGAACTTGATCCACATGGCTGCATGTATCAGTGATAGCATTGTATGAGTATAACACAGGGTGTTCATTGTCCTATCTACGGACATTTGGACAGTTTCGGATTATTATGAGTACAAATCTGTATAGACATACGAATTATTTTCTTAACTCAGGGAGTGGAACTGTGGGTCGTAGGATATAGAAATATGTTTAGTCTTATTAAAAGTTGCCAAAAATTTGTGTAAAATGGTTGTACTATTTCATTCTTGTGCCCGTGCTGTTTCAGAGCACTGATTGTTCCACAATGTGTCTCAAATTTTGTGTCGCCAATCATTTCAAATTCTGCCCTTGTGGTGAGTGTGAAATATTATCTCATTGTGGTTTTAATTAGCATTTTCATGATTGTAACTAATGGGACTGAGCTCCCTGACCATTTGGTTGTAATCCTGCCCAATACTTGTATTACGCACTTTTTTGAGGGACTGTAGTTCTTATTTATTTGTGATATTTATTTTCATTGCATATTTTTTGTTTCAATGTGTGTATTAATTTTCTCCTAATCTGTGGCTTATTTTCCCTCTCCTTCATGATCTTTGATGAACAGCAGTTCTCAATTTTGATGATGTCCAGTTTATTACTTTTTAATCTTGTGATTAGTAGTTTTTGTTTGAATTTAAAAAAACCTTTACCTACACCAAGGTAACAGAAATATCCTTCTGTATTTTTTTTCTGAAAGCTTTGTAGTTTCTGATTTAAGGTCTGTGATCTGTTCTGTGTACAGTGTGAGGTAAGGGTCGAAGTTTGTTTTATTCAGTAGAGATAAACAGTTGTTCTAGTTCTAGTTATGAAAAGATTCTCTTTCTTGAATTCGTAATAATATTGCCTTGCATAGCAAGTTATCATATCTGATAGTTGAAGGTTTCTAATTTTATTATTATTGTTTAGTTTTATGTTGTTTATTCTAGATCTTTTTGTCTTTTCATAAAATTATAAAATCAGCTTGATTTCTTTTTATTTTGTTTGCAGTACTGGGGAGTCGAACTTATGACCTTGCATTTGAAAGGCAGGTGCAGCACCACTGAGCCAAATCCCTGACCCCAAATCAGTTTCATTTCTATTCTTTTTGAAAAAAAAATCCTGGGCCAGAGATTTATCTCAGTGGTTTCAGTGCCTGTTTCAAATGCAAGGTCCTGAGTTTGATCCCTGCTTATTGTATTGATTCAGTACAGTTCTAGATTAGTTCCAGTAGAATTGACATCTAATAATATGGAATCCTCTAATCCACTAGTATCATACATCTCTATAGTCTTGTATATCTTCTTTAATTTCTTCCAGTAATATTTTGTATTTTCTTTGTACATTTTAATTAAATTTGTTCCTAGGAACTTGAGATGTTTTATTAAATGGTTTCCTAAGTATTCAGTGTTTTGATGCTATTGTAAATGAAACATTTTAAATACTTTAGTGATGTTTGTTTCTAGTATATAGAAACATGGATTTGTATAGATTGACTTTGAACCTAAATTTACTAATTGCTGCTTTAGTATATGTACTGCAGAAGCAAGCGCTAAATTAACACTAAATATAGCAGTTTGTTGATTCCTTTAAATGTGTCCAATTATGACAGCATTCTGTCAGCAGATAAATCATTTTTCAGTTCTAAAAGTTTTATTTATTTATTTTTAAAATTTCCTTTTTCTTTCCATCTTTTCCTCTTGGTTTTATCAAGTGCTAAGAACAGTAGTACTTAGAAATATGAAAAGACTATAGCCAGTGTATTTAACTCTCATTTCCAATGACAGATCTCTCTCAGCCCTGTCTGCTTATCATACTGGCTTGATTGCACCAATGAAGATTCGCACAGAAGCCCCTGGCAACCTTCGTTTGTACAGTGGGAGCCCAACTCGCAGCGAGAAAGAGCAGGTCTCCATCAGCTCCTTCTACTACAAGGAACGGGTAAGTGTGCAAGCCATTGCCTTTGATTCTTATCCTTCTCCCAGTTCTTGCTCTTCATGTCCCTGCCTGCCATGCACAGCAATTTAGCAATCCCCGTATAGTTTTCACTTTCATCTTTAATTTGTTCATGAAAGGCCAATGCTGTGTTCCTCTCAGTTGGTTTAAACCAGTGTAACTTGTGTGATGGGGAGGAAGGGTGAGCCCTGTAGTCCTTTATGCTCCCTGTGACTCTGTTGTGTAACCCCCATCCATCCAGTTGCTTCGTGTTATTTCAAAAAATAAACAGCTTCAGGTCTTCCTTGCCATTCAGCTTTTAGCAACAAATTAAAGGATGTTCTGAAAGCTAGGGGTTTTGATATATTTGGAACTTCACTGTTAGGAGAACTTTAAAATTGATATCTGAAAGTTTTCTCCTGTTAAAAATACATTTGAGTACCTTTTGGCGTGGATCAGTTTATACAAAAATCACCTGAGTTGTCTTATGTTCCAGAGTTATTAAAAAACTCATAGTTCCTAAAGTAGTTACCACAGAGCCAGCAGAAATCTTTGGTAGCAGCAGTGTAGAAAATGCTGGCAGAACATAGGAGCAGTTATAAGAGCTCTTTCTGTGTTGTCAGATTGAGAAGCTGGCTTGAACAGGTTTTAGCTGACATGGTGTTTAAACAGTTACCACTGAGCTACTGCATAAACTCAGTCCTTAGGAGTTCTTGGGTGTCATTCCCTGCTAAATGAGAAATAATAAATCAGTTTTTAAAAATTGAGTTAGTTTTAAATTTAAAACCAAGTTTCTGCCAGTGGAAATGTCTTCACTTGGATTGCAGTATAGCACCTAGCCTTGACTTGTGGTAGCTGACCAGCCCCAACTTTGTGTAGTCTTAAAGCTTTATGGGACTGAGTGGCAGGAACTTATATTTGAAACTGGAGCGAGCTTTTGGCTAAACCTTTCAGTCAAGTAGAGAAAATCGTAGTTTATTGCCTTGTTGGCCAATTTTCCATCGTTCCCTTCTTCACATCTGTGAAGGAGTTCTGTCTCCCTGGCTGACACAGACCTCACTAGAACACCCACCTAACTGGATCCTTGTTAAATCTTTTACTTTCAAATTTTTTAACTTTTTTTTTTCTTTTTCTGCAGGCTAACAGGTAACTGAATAGATGATTTGATAAACTATTTGGAACTAAGGCCTTTAATTGCTGTAAAATCCAAACATACACATGGTTGAATAAATGTGAGAATTTTATTTAATGTCAGAGCTGGGCTGAGATCTTCTAGTCAGAAGCAAATCTAAATTTTCTTTTAATTCTTGTCAGATGCTACCTGCCTATTCTTGGCATGTGATTGGGCAGAATAGACCAACAAGCACTTTTGACTTGGTGATAGGATGTAAAGTCCATTTGTAGTCAAAATAACTCCATTTCCAAGAGGGGACCTCTTCTGATGTGAATATATTGGCAAAAACTATTCATGTCCTTGATGATCTGGCTTCTTCTGCTGCAAATACCGTAATCTTATGGGGCTGATTGCATATGCGGGGGTCTGAAGGAAGCCATGTGACACTGTTTCGGATAGTTCCAAATATACTGCTTCTCCACCTAAAAGGGCCATTCTAGTGCCCTAGT
This sequence comes from Petromus typicus, assembly GCA_004026965.1. Taxonomy (NCBI): domain Eukaryota; kingdom Metazoa; phylum Chordata; class Mammalia; order Rodentia; family Petromuridae; genus Petromus; species Petromus typicus. The sequence continues at coordinate 516 of PVIR01024086.1, read as the reverse complement.
CTGACACAATGTCTGTTCTTCAAGTTTTAAACAGTGACCAAAATAAAATAGGAAGGTACTTTTATTATAATCTCACATGAAATTTGTGTATTGATGAGCAATATTCATATAGGAAAATTCCTAAATAATGGGGTAGATTTGAGTGTATCCACCATCACATAGGTCATTGCAAGACCCTGAGAATCCCTGGACAGGGAGACACATTTTAATGATTGACAGGTAATAATTCTTAGGTTAAATCATATGAAATTGCTGGTACTTGACCATTTTTTGATGTAAAATAACTTTGATGCTGTTCGTCCTATTAATTTAAGAAAATAAAAATGGTTGAGTCAGTTACTTTGTGATGAATCTGAAGTAATCATATCTTTCCCTAAAGCTTGTTTATGCCCATCCTGTTTCCCTAGGACAGAGGATGCCCCAAAGTCGTGCAATTCTGCCATAATATTTACCTAGGCTGCCACAACTTCCTTACAGAGCTTGCTACTCCTTGAGGGGTATTTTCTAGGCCTCAGA